>JAGTTH010002681.1:0-21409 GCA_022606485.1 Agraylea sexmaculata
TATATATAGCAATTTTATAAAGAAAAATTTACTGAAATTGTATTTTTTGATATTAAAATATTCTTTACACACATTTCCCTTACCTTAGGCATATTTATAGGGGGAATTGAAATGCTGGTCTTGTTGCATTCTGTATTGTATTATTATAAAAGAGGAGTGGTGTTGGGAAATCTAACCATTTCAACGCGTGCCATACAGTTCACCTTTAACCTAACCACAATACTCATCCCTTACATTTGGAAGTGTGCCAACGAATCATGAAAAGAATCGAGTTCTCTTCTACAAAAACAGCCTCTTACAATGTAGCCGAGTTCACTAATGGAACCTAAAAGAATGCGAAAATGTTCAGACATCACTGGTAAGCTGGACGTTTAAGAATTGGACTACAGTTCTATCGGTATTTTTATGCAAAAATACCGAGCAAACCTAACCGGAATTTAATAATTATAAATATTTATATACAAAACCAAGTATGATTCGAGGAAACGAATGTTTAATTTACCAATGAACTTCCATAATTGATATCATTAGAAAATCTAAAATTTAATAACTTTGAAATAATTCAATCGATTAAAAATTGGTTTCAAACTCAATCAATATGTTATTTAATTTCAAGCATAATACTTTTTTGAAATTATTTTTGTTATTGTTTATTAATCTTTATATCTGTAAATGGTTTTTTATTTTCACACACTTTTTATTATTTAATATAAAGTATCTCTAATGTAACGTAAAAATGTTCTTCTCATGTTAGTTATAGGTAAAAGATTTATATGTATATTCTGTACACCTGAGTCTAATTCATAAGATTATATGAACAATGTCAATTCAAATTTAATACATAAATTGTAATAATTTGTATTTATATAAATGTAGTATTGAGATAAAAATTATTTTAAATATTTCGTCATATTTTGACAAAAATTAAATTTAACCAGCAAAGCCATGGGTTCAAATCTTGCTTGAATAAAAAAAATCTTTCATATAATAAATAAAATTTATGAAGATTACATATTATATAAAAAATTGACTCTTTTTTCCCGAACGGGCCTAATAACTACGATAATGATGAAGACAACCTCCAGATCTTAAATAAAGAGTTGAAGTTGTTTAATTTTACCTTGAACCTGGCACATTTATTACTTGTTTAATAAATGTGCCAGGTTCAAGATCTAAGGCCATCTTAAGACACTTGTTTTCGACAATTTGAATTTGTGAATCTCATTTTTAGGAGAGTGCAAATGATGTATTGGTTAAAAAGTATCTTCGTTAGTTCAAAACTAATAGAAAGTGGTTTGTATTGCTGATGATATTGTGACTTTTTGGAGGCAATCCAGAATTGTCATCGGCGGGAACAGAACCCATATACACTTTTCGATCAAAAGTTGCTTAGTCGTAAACGTGCGGATGGCTCGTTTTACTGCCTATGGCTTCATTTCTATGTTAACTTTACAGTCTAACTTGTATTACCTTTGATGCGACCACTTCTTTGCGACATTGTATTTCTGGTCGAGCCAATAAAAACTTTTTGATTTAGTCAAAAAAAGAACTGTCGTAGCATTGCAAAGTCCCAGAGCAAGACTCGTTATTTTTAATAGGTTCAATTTCGGTGCTCCCGATGTATGAGAGGAGTTTTTTTTCGTAGCTCACGTCTCGTGCACGTGCCTTCTACGACATGGATTTTTTTCAGTTCCGATCACAAATCCTTTCTGTCTACGAGCCATTCGCAGTTTGTATATATTGTAAACAACCTAACGACTAGCTACTTCCATTTGGTAGACAAATTCAGAAACTCTTAAAAATGAGCATTTTTAATAGAACAATATCTACATTAAAAGAACAAATTAATTTTATAAATATTTTACCTTCTTAATAACAGAATAATGCGACACATTGCCCAGCTAAGCGAGAAATAAATTTAATCATGCGAGAAAAGTTAAGAAGCAGACTCTGCTTTATCGAGAGCACGTTTATTTTATTAAATAAGGATACAAATTAAATATTTTACAATAAATATCGCCTTGTTACCAAGAGGGTAAAAACAGATTTTTAAAAAATTACATTTGTAGAGCACTGCGTGGCTTACATTTGTATAACATATATTGCTTTATTATTGGTACTGAGTCAATTTGAATTTTCGGATAATAACGAAACAATCTTAAAAAATAAAATTACTATTTTACTTTACAGTTTGTCCCATGAATATAATAATTGATGTATATTTTATAATTTTTTTTTGTCAATATCAGAGAGTTAAAATAAAATAATACAATAATCAAATAATAATGCAATATTATATTTACTATATTTGTGTTTCACAAAATTTCATAAATAAAGTTCATAATTCATAAAGTATTAAGTATATATAATATATATTTTAGTAGTTCTACACTACTAAGTGGGTTTTCGTATTTTTTCCCCATAAATTGTGTTATCATATATTAATTATTTTAATTACTAATTGATATAATTAAGAGACTTAGTCTACAAAACTCAATATTGTAACATCTAATCATATTGTATCAAAACATTGTAATATAAATTATATTATACAATAAAAAATAATTCAAAATTATAAAGAGTACAATTAAACTACAATTATTTTTTCTGTTAGTATACGTGCAATCAAAAGATTTAATCGATTAGAATAAATTGTCCTATATAAAAATATAATTGTATATATGTAAATATTGCAGTACGGGTATACGAATAGGCTAATAGTAATCAATTGATTTAGTTGTGTTGTAGTAAAAGTTTAAAGTTTATAAAAAGTGTCAATGTGAGCATCACAGCGCGATTTTAAAACAGAGTATACCGTTTTGGAAAATGCTGCAGTTTAATCGGCTTAATCGTTAGCCGATAGTGCTACGCCATACTACGGTAGTGTGCTACGCCATATCTACTACGATATTGCCACCGGCAACACTACCAATTTATTATTTAATAAACTCTGCCTCGCGCCAGAACACCAACGTCGTTTATTTATTTTTTCAGACGCCTACGAACGGGCAAATTTGCGTCAAATGGTAAAAGAACAAAACACCCCGTGTAAAAAATAAGCTTTTATTCAATACAACATTCTTTAAAGGTGTGAATTTTTATGAAATAACCAAGCTGAAAAGTTATTACATTTAATTTAATTTCCCGATAATTTAATGATGTAATTCTCACACATTTTTTTAAAAATATTTATAGAGAAAATTTCAAACTTTTATGTTATGTTAGAAAACCACCAATTACTTGATATGTTGGTTTGACTTTTATTGAATGTAAAATATATATTCATTATTAGCTTCTATTATACATTTTTCTTATACAGGTTCATCTTGGGTACAAATTATTTAAGATATGAATATTCCTGATTATAGATATGACTATGAAATCATTATTACACAAAATTAAGTTTTAACCTAATATAACTATAAATAAGCTACTAATATATATACAACTTAGGTTAACGATAGTTAAAATCATTATTGGTAAACTAGTTCACTTTTGCGTGTAGTTTGATCACAAAAATCATAATACATGGTTAATTTATATTAAAATATTGAATGCGATGTTCAATCTCAATCTAAAGAGACATTTTATAATATAATATATTTCAAACTAGATGTTTTTGTTAGCGATTTAGTCAATTTATATTATTAAATCTATCCATGGTTGCATTACCATTAACCTATGTATTATCTTCATATGGAAATTTGTTTATTTTAAGGAGGTTGCCCAATACATTATATTGATTCAAAACGTAATAAAAATGAAACAAAAATTAATGATGTTCTGACCCAAGATGTAAAATCATTGAAATTCAAAAATATATACTTAGTGTCAAGATGTGTAAAAACTATTATGTAAATAATTTAGTCTATTTATATTATTACGACAACACAAGTTTGCTATAACAATATTGAATATGACTGATTTTTATAAAAATAATGTTCTTTATGCGTTGCAATGAAATAATATTATTATGGCTGATCCAATTTGTTTGCGGATGAATATTCCATATAAAGCAGAGTATATATTTTTTTCTCCAACGGGATAATATTCATAATATGCATTTTGGTTAGAATGGACTTTCTCATGGCTTTATGCAACTAGCACGTGTTGAATCAGTATGAAATTTTTCACTCTGGCAATTTTCGCTTAAGCGTCGGAAAAATGCAAGAGCCGCCGCCATTTTGTTGCCGTAAACTCCATTTCATAACACACATACACTGGACAATATGCAAATTCAGATCGTATATTTATTTACTTTTTAAAAATTCACTTTCCACCTCCGGATTCAATATGCGAGCGAGTCGGCTTAACGACCTCCAAAAATATTTATCGGCTCATACACGCCCGCATATTTTTACACACTTCGGTTTTCGGTTATTGGGAAATTTCATTTATGCTAAATCCTTTAAAAAATTAATTTCCGAACCCATACAAAATATCTCTTTTCAAAATAAAAATTGTTTGTCATACTAGCGTCAATAAACATCACCCGATTTGATTGATTATAATAACGAAAAATCACATTTTTTATATTAAGAGTATTTCAGATAAGCTCACAATTATTATAAAATTATTTAATAAGGTATGAAAAATAGTTATTATTACAATTTCTTTATTATGCATAAGTTTTTACATTGATTGATAGAACAATACATCTTTGGAAATAGACTTAGGTGTACAGAGTGTTTACATCTTTTTACCTATAACTAACATAAGAATGTTTTATTTAAATTTGACATGAGTAATAGTATTTAATTATAGAAAGTAAAATAGTTAGTTGCAATTAAATACAATGTGTGTTTTAAAATATTTTATTTTATTACTTAAATACACATCAAGAAATGCGACTTCAAATATTCATCAAGAACGAATCATCAAGTCATGAATTATTAGGAATATAATTTATTAGAAGCTAATTTAAATATAAAAAAGTAAAGTGAGTTTAATTAATGTTTCTTTTAATATACAGAGCAACCCAAATTTCATTGTAATAGTTAAATTATTTATTATCAAATCTAAATCATTTGAATTTTGTGTATTTGATCTTTGTTTTGTTAATGCTATTAATAAATATGTATAAAAATTTACAAATTTATATATTGTTTATATATTTTACTTGAATGTTAATGATCATGTTTTAATGTGTATGATATATGTTTATTTCATTTTATAAAATAACCTTTTATTTTTAATCACTTAAAATTGATTTAATTTAATAAATGCATGCGATTCCTTGGTGAAAGTTTTTTGAACGTGACCATTATTTGTATTTTTACTTTTAGTTTGATTTTTATTGAATGTACAGTATGTATTCATTATTTATATGCCATATAAGCTTTTATTATAGATTCTTCTGATATAGATATAACTTGGGGTAGGTACAATTATATAAGATCATTTAGAGTGTTTGATGTTGGTAGACAAATAATGAATATTCCTGACAAATTATTAATTATTTGTCTTTTTAACAGTTTTTATGGGTTTACGAAACAAAAAAAACTTTTTTGATGAATTTTTTTTTTAATATAAAATGTTTAGTTATGATTTTTTTACGGTATTGTTGACTATTTTTAAATTGTTTAATGCACACTAACTCCAAGCCGAAAATGCATGCCTAGTGCTAGATCGTGAATTAATTTATTAAAAAACTATATTGGCATTGATAGTGTGCATAAGGAAGGGGTTGGGGGTAGACAGGGTAGTAATTTGTAGTGAAAAGTAGTTGTAAATGAGAGGAATGTGGAGACAGACATTGTAGGTGTGACATGGAGCTCCTTCTACTTCTTCGAAAGGCTTTTAACGGGACGAGGTGTCCGTGATGGTAATACTACTATCACTATCATCCCTTACTGCTTCTACTATATCAATGCACTATTTACTAAATAAATATAATAATACATTTAAACAATTCAGTTCAGGGGGTAAAAACTGGCCACTGCTCGCATGAGAGTTGCAATTTTTAATCCCTCTGTTATTGACACTTAATATGAGGGTTGGTTTTTATAACATCAACTGTTCAGCACAAGATGCGTTATATCATATAAGCTTTTATTATAATTTGACTATGACATACATTTTTAGTGGATTTTTTAATCACATATCGAATGGATCTTCGATATATTTTGACAACTCTTTTATAATAAATTGGTCTTATTAAATAAATCTTTAGCGTGGATTATCCAAAGATTTCACTATACTGAATACAGTGATCAATTAAGATTATTTTTCTTCGGAAAGTGAGCACTTGTTTCAACTAATTTGTTTATTGTTATAATTATTCACTACTAGAGAGATTATTGAGACAAAGACATATCTACAAGTTGAAATATTAGTGTAACTTTATTGTTATATATTATTGAATATTTTGGTTCAAACATAATATAGGTATGTTTTGTGTTTTCACATGATATATTCATAAATAAGCTTCTGATATAAATACAACTTGTGTTACAATTAGTTAAGATAATTAATATTAAATTTGCTTGTTAGTAGATACATTTTTGCGTCAATCACCCATCGAATTGTGTCTATGTTTTATCAACTCTTTCATAATAAATTGTTCTTCAAACTCTTCAGATTCTTCTAAGTATTCACAAGAATTATTCATGATCGGCAGGAAACTTCAGTGATAAATAATAAATTCTCTGACCTCATTTCTGGCTACATTTTATTTATGTCTAAAATCATAACTAGAATTTGTTTAAAAATTACTATTGTACTCAAAATCATTTTTTTAATATAAATAATAAGCAACCGATGAGTGTTATCCACAATATGACTTTATTGTGGAAATAGGGCTTTATTCAATATAATCATGTAATGAGAGTGTGTGCGTGTGGTGCGTATGCGTGTACATAAAAATCAGGCTGAAGTCTATTCGTACACACTCCATCTAGCACGACTCACAAACAAAATAGTCATAAAGAACGGGAGAACTCTCTCTCTATGTTCTGATTGATACCTGAAATTGATAAAATCATATTAGATAATAAAAACACCACCAAATGTATAATATTTATTGAACAAGAGGTTGTTTAATACATTATAATGATTCAAAATATTTAAAAAAATCCTTACTTTGTGTCAAGATGTGCATGATTGAAGTAAAACTAATTATTCTGTAGAAGTCGCTGAAGGGTTACGACTGAAATCTGAAAGGAAGAGACGATAAACCTTGTAATCTAACTGAAAGCGTTACACTGTGTTTACGACCGAATATATTATATTAAACTATTATTATATCTTTTCATACACAAATAAGCACTCTTCTTAAAGAATATGTGGATAATTTAATAGGATGTGCCCACTTCGCATTAACTCGATTATTTCACAATTGCTTTTTATGAGCATTCGTAATAAATTTCATATAAAGCCATTAGAAATATATCACAGAGTTATAAAAGACAGCTAGGCAGGCTTTTGAGTCCCTTGGGTCACATCTAGTGTTCTAAGAACAGCTGAGAGATCCCAAATATGAATGATACTCTTATAACAAATCTTTTTTCTTTATTTATTGACACAAAAAAATAACAGCATGAATCGTGGACTCGTTTATTTCACACACGGATTGAACGTAAATAATATTTAAAAAAATTAAATACTCATAAGTTGTTATTAAATTATATTAATCCAATATTTTGAATAAAAACATGATAATTTTAGATTTACTATTTTTTAAATTAATGCAATACGTCAAAATAGATATAAATATTACTGTCGTATAACATGGTAATGGTAATTAATAATTATTTTTATCAAGTCTAGTTAAGTAATAGTGTGTTTGTGAGTCGTGCTAGATGGTGTGTGTACGATTAGACTACAGTATGATGTACTCGCATACGCACCACACGCACACACTCTTATTACACTATTATATTGAATAAAGCCCTAAATTCTCAATAAATTCTCGTAAATGAATAAAAAAATAAGTATTATAAATATTTTTTTTATCAAAGACTACCTTTAAATAAAATATTTTAATAAAAATGTACATTGAATAACCTCACTAAATCTGGACTTTTTTTTAATATGTATATTTCTTTATAATGAAAGGATTCATGATAAATTGTATCACGTACAAACCATGGCTAATGTTTTTTTTTTTTTTTTTTTTTTTTTTAATTGCTTAAAAATTTGGATCACTGCGCGGCTTGAGTGTATTAAATATTCTATTATATATAGAAAAATAATATAACACAAAATTAATAAAAATTTTAAAATTTGCCAATCTTCACATAATTAATTCAAATTTAACATTCTAACTTTGAGGAATGATAACTGTAGACGTACATTATTTAAATATCAAATATGGTTATGGAGCATGTTCTCTCGGATGCAAAAAATCACCATTTAAAACATATTTTTATATTATTAAATGATCAAAATCACACAATAGACTAAATCTTCTTGAAGTAGACACATGGTTGTTTTATTATTTTAGAATTAGTGAGGGTGTATTTAGTAGAATAGAGTAGTTTTATCAGGTTGCATTAGAGTAAGTAGTATTCTGTGTATGAACGTGACACATTTGAATTGAGACATAAAACGTTTCACATATAGTATTATTTAAATTAGTTTATTTATAAAATTCAGTTGCGTGTATACCACCGTTGAGTAAAGACGTATAGTAAAGTGCTCCCGCATGGTGTTGCAAGTTCGAAAGTGACGAGTGCACAAGTGACACAACCACCAAACCGGTCTTGCTCCGATTTCTCCTGTCCGGTATCATACTGTTCACTTATATTACACTGTAATTTCTCCACACTATATACAAGACAATGGAACTGGATCATCAATGTCCTGTTGCCGCATCGACTACAAATACGCTTGATTCTTGGATCAAAGCCCCGACAAAAACAAAGAGAATATCCAGTCCGGAGAATGCCAGTAAAGCCAAACAGGCATGCCCAAATAAGAACTGGCTTGCTGTGCCAACAGCAAATCGCTTTCAACAATTAGAAGACAAACAAGAGGAGCAGGCGATTGGCAAAAATACGCCAAAGCCACCACCTATATTTGTGCACGCAGTAGAGAATATAAAACCACTGACAGACTTCTTAGAGCAAGTAGCTCAAGGAGCATAATACATTAAACAGCTGGGTAAAACCCAAGTAAAAATACAGATCACTAAGTCTGAAAAATATATACCTGTAATCACAGGTTTAAAAAATAGAGATACCGAGTTTCATTCGTATCAGACGAAAGAAAGCTGATCATATAAGGCTATAATAAAAAACCTTCACCACACGGCAGATATCGCCGAAATAAGCGAAGAGCTCGCAAGTCACGGCCATGATGTTATCAGAATAACAAACATGTTGCAAAAAACAAACAAAACCCCACTGCCTATGTTTCTTTGCGAATTGAGAAAAAAAGAGAATAACAAAGAAATTTTCAAAATTGACACCATACTTAGGTGTAAAGTCGTAATCGAGCCACCAAGACCTCAAAAAGAGGTCATACAATGTAAAAAGTGTCAAAGATACGGACACACCGCGAAATATTGCAACAGGACTCCGCGTTGCGTAAAGTGTGCAGGTGAGCACGCAACAACTGATTGCAACAGAACAACAAGAGACAACAATGTGAAGTGTGTCAACTGCAACGGGAATCACCCAGCAAATTACAAAGGTTGCGAAACACGCAAAAAGGTACAAACAAGCCAATTCCCCGTATTAAGAAAGAAAATAATTTCAAAACAGACAAACAACTTGACTAACACTACAACTTTCAAAACCAATGACATGCCAAAGTCGTATGCTCAAGCCACCCAAAATATCGAGCCAACTCCCGAAAAACCACAAGACAATATTATAAATAATTTAATAATTAAAATGGACAAACTCATTGAATTTGTCATGAAAACCATGGACAACATGACACAGATCATGGCAGCTCTTGTCCTAAATAAAAAATGATTCCATTATTAAAAATATGTCTTTGGAACGCCAACGGTCTTGGACAACATAGCCAAGAAATAAAATTATTTTTAAAAGAAAAAACATTGACATAATGCTTATATCGGAAACACACTTTACCGAAAAAAGCTACATAAAAATTCCCATGTATACTATATATACGACGAATCACCCCGATGGAACTGCGCATGGCGGAACAGCGGTGATAATTAAAAACACTGTGAAACATCATCTCACTGAAAAATATGATCGAGACTTTCTCCAAGCAAACACAATTGCTGTCGGAGATACAAATAATTATGTATATATATCGGCTATTTACTGCCCACCCAAACACTCGATTAAACGAGAACATTTTGACGATTACTTCAGAACACTTGAAGCGGATAAATTCATCGCAGGTGGGGACTTCAATGCCAAACACCAACAATGGGGGTCTAGACTGGCCACACCCAGGGGGAGAGAACTTTATAAAAGTATGGCAAACAACAAGTTGACTCATCTATCGACTGGTGAACCAACATATTGGCCTACAGATAGAAGAAAAACACCTGACCTCATAGACTTCTGCGTAGTGAAAGGAATTCCAATCGAAAGACTGAGCGCAGAATCTTGCCTCGATCTGTCATCAGATCACTCACCTGTTATTATTAAATACAGCTTGCTACAACCAATTATCAAACCCAGTAAATTTACACTCGGTAACTGTCACACAGATTGGGAATATTTTAGACATATCTTAAATGAAAATTTGAAATGTGATATACCATTGAAAACAGAAGACCAACTTAACACCGCAGTTATTCACTTTCAAAATCAAATTCATTCCACAGTGAAAAAAGCCACGCCCAATATGTCAAAAAAACCACACTCAACAGATGAATTTCCCCGCTGGATTCAGGAAAAATACATGAAAAAAGACGCATTCGTAAAGAATGGCAAAATACTCGAAGCAAGGAACTCAAGAGAAAACTGAACGAAGCAATAAGAGATATTAAAAATATCCTATGTGAATGGAAAAATAAAGGGATTCAATCCTATCTGGAAGGTCTTACAGCAACCGACGCCACAGATTATTCTCTATGGAAAGCTACAAAAAAACTAAAACGGCCCCAAATATCCATACCGCCCATCAAAACGGCTGACGATAAATGGGCAAAAACTACCAGAGAGAAATCAAACGAGTTTGCGAAACATCTCAAGGAAGTATTTACACCAGCGGAAAGGATGTGTTCCCCTGAAGAAAAAAGTCACATTCATAATTTATTAGATAGTACGGAACATAAAGAAAACTATTATGTCAAAATTGGACTTCAATGCGTCAAGCATGTTATAAAATATGAAGTACGCGCAAAAAAGCGCCAGGACATGACATGATTACCGGGAAGATAATCAAAGAATTGCCAGACATCGGATTAAGATTTCTAACCATAATATTTAACGCGATACTTAGAATGGGTAGCTTCCCTAGACAGTGGAAAATAGCAGAAATTATTATGCTACCTAAACCAGGTAAACCACCCGAAGAAGTCACTTCATATCGACCGATAAGCCTCCCGCCAATATTTTCCAAAATATTTGAAAAAATTCTACTGCGCAACATGAAACCAATACTTTTTCAAGAACACAAGATCCCTGATCATCAATTCGGTTTCAGAGAAGCGCACTCGACAATTGAACAAGTTCATCGAGTTGTGACGATCATAGATCGCTCCATACAAGAAAAAAACTACTGTTCAGCAGCATTCTTAGATATCAGTCAAGCTTTTGACAAAGTCTGGCACCCAGGCCTGCTTTATAAAATCAAAGGAAAACTGCCCAAAAACATGTTTGATATTATCAAATCGTACTTGACCGATAGACAGTTTTTTGTTAAATATGACAACGAAACTTCAAATCTTAATACCATAAGATCTGGAGTACCGCAAGGGAGTGTACTAGGTCCTGTACTGTATCTAATATATACAAACGATCTCCCAAAAAACCGACAACACAACACTGGCTACATACGCTGACGATACCGTCATACTCGCTTCGGACAAAGATCCAACAGCTGCCTCACAATTCCTCCAGAAACACCTTGACGCAATACAGAAATGGCTTGAAGTATGGAGAATTAAAGTAACTCAAACCAAATCGACACACGTGACATTCACAAACAAAAAACAGACATGTCCACCAGTGAAAATTGGTGGGAAAAATATTCCACAAGAAGACTCGGCTAAATACCTCGGTATACACCTTGACAGAAGCCTAACATGGCAAAAACACATTAAGACAAAGAGACTTCAAATGGAACATAAAAAAAAGACAAATGTACTGGTTGATTGGCAGACATTCCCAACTCACACTTACAAACAAGCTATTGCTGTATAAAGCAATAATCAAACCCATTTGGACATATGGATGTCAACTGGGGGGGACAGCTAAGGATACTCATATCAGCAGTATCGACAGGTTACAAAACAAGACCCTGAGAGCAATTTTAAATGCTCCATGGTATGTACTCAACTGGGTCCTATTACAGGACTCTAAAACAATGACAGTACGCGAAGAATTGAAAAAATTCAGCGAAACGTACCAAAGTAGATTGAAAAGTCACCCGAACGTACTAGCGAGGGACTTATTGACCGTAGACTACGCAAGACGTCTACAAAAATACAGACAACTTGACTTGCCAGCAAGATTCAAGGACTGACAATGGTGTTTACTTGATAAAACAAGTATGAACACTTGAACACTTATAACCTAAACACAACGCCGGGATTGAGTCGTCACTGGATAACCAACCCTCAAGACAATGTGACAACAGACGACGAGTAAGATGTCTTTAGACAGGGTACTCAAAAATATAAATCAAAAAAAAAAAAAAAAAAAAAAAAAAAATTTATAAATTGTATCTATCGATAGTTTTGATGATATATTTGTAAAATGCAGGATTCAGTCGAGGCCACAAATATTACACAATATATTAAACTTAGACCAACCATAGTCTATATAAAATATATTATATACAGCACCTGCTTTTACAGTGCCTTTGTTATGCTTTCAAATAAATATATTTTTTAATTATTAAAATTAAAAAAATATATCCATTCTCTTCATTTTCTGCTTATTTATCAGTCATAATTTTATTTTTATTTTCTCTTCATTCTTTTGTATTTACAACATCCAGCCACGATTTTTCCTCTCTTAATTAACAAGACGAACCTAAAATAATTTCAATTTCTCTTTAAATTGAAGGACGCCTAAACGAAGTATTTAATTACTTACCTCCCTCTCATTATAATGTATTATACAAAACTCTAATATAATATTGTTAAAAATGTCGAATTTATAAATTGTTTAATCTTACATTTTTTTATTAATTTTAAATATCTTGGTAAAGGTTGGTATTGAATTCATTTTTTATTGAAAATTACACAGAAAAATACTAGTCACTAAATTTAAGCACTACATTTTAATGTTTTATGTATGAATAATTAAAGAATAGTACAAAAATAAAGCATACCACTTTAAAAAAAAAGTGCGAGATATCGGTCACTGTTCTAAAATATAAATAATAAAATAAAGCATAGGAATGTCATAAAATTGGTGGGTTTTATTAATATTGGCGTATATTTTTTAGTGGAAATTTTCAATATATATATATATATTAGTATATATATATATATATATATATATATATATATATATATATATATATATATATATATAAAATTATACGCCACACAATAAAACCCACCAATTTTATGACATTCCTATGCTCTATTTTTATTATTTATATTTTAAATAGTGACCGATATCTCGCACTTTTTATGTATATAGAATACTATTATAATTAAATCAGACATGCTGAATATTGTTTAACTCTATTAGTATTGGAGATTAATATTATATATAGAGTGAGATATATATATATATATATATTATTATATATGAGTGTTATTACATATATATAATATATATATATACAGTTATTATTGTTATATATTATTATGTATATATATATATATATATAATAAACAAATAAATATAATCCTCTCTATTTATTTTGATATTATTTTAAAATTTAATATTGAATGTCCCTGGGGCAATAATGGGTTACATCCATTTTCCAATATATTAGTGATGATGGATCCATAATTAGGTTTACTTCGCCATATGGTATTTTAGACCACAATAGGGTTGCATTATGAACCCCAAAGTGGGTAGATCGCTACACGTATACACTCTTATTTTATATAGTCATATTTAAAATAAATAATATATATCGTTAATGATAAGATTATGCATATTTCTAAAATGTAACCTTTAGCTATTCATATGAAAAATGTATTGGGGGTGGAAGTTGTCGCCCATCTAAGTTAATTTATATCTGGTTGGGTGATTGTAGGCCAGAAAAATCTCTCTCTTTCTTCCATTTTTTTTTTATTTTAAAAATTGACTTTGGCGCGAGGAAATTTGAACAAGTTTCCACGCGATTTGAAAAGTAATCGAACGCAAATCGAATCCGTTTTTGAATTATACCTTCATTCGATTCTCTCCTTTTTACACCGCCTTTTCGCAATTCAAATGAAATGAATTATGCAAGTGAAGCCTGACTTGAAATTAATATTTTTTTCGGCAATTTGGAAAACGTGTGCTTTTAAATTCATACACATGTATATTTATTAGGTTTGTGGTGAATATCTTTGGTCCTTTATTTGATAGATAAAATATTTTTATACATTTATTACATCCCATTACAATTATTGATATAACAAAATAACTACTAAAAAGTAATCTTAGGTATGTAGGATAATAAAACAACATGGAAATCCACATATTATTGGTTATTATTATACAAAAAAAACCATTTCAAAGACTTAAAATATTTATTTTTATTTCAAATTAACTAAATGCTTAGTTTCATAAATACATTTCACTAAAAAATACAAGTCATGATTAGGGAAAATGTTATAAAAATGATTGTTTATTATTTTATTTGATAATTTCAGTCTTCAGTTAATTTTAATGGGTAAAACTTACTCTAACATATTTTTATATATTACTGTATTTTATTGTTTGTATAATAAAATATTTGTTTCTTTTCGTTTTTATATGATTATTCTATAACTATCTATGGTCAATATGACTGTAAAAACTATTTATATAATATTAAAACAACATTTTATATTATTAATATTTTTATTTAATGTTAATATCAGAGAATTCAAGGCAATTATTAAATACTAGGGTAATTTTAATTCAAATTTTCAATTTGTTGATGTCTTTTAAAGTTCTAATTTTTTTCATTCAGAAGGTGTTTGAATTTTCAAAGTAAATTATAAATAAAATAATTTAATACGGTTTTCATATCATGACAACACTCACAATATTTAAAAAGCGAGTTTCCCGATAAATACTGTTTTTTGAGTATTATTTATGCATTTTTAAATATCTCTAATATTATTTTGAAGTAATTTTCATTAAAATACCCGTTCGAGATTTTAGATGTGCATTCATTGATGGTTGATGGATCCGTACAGACATATAAAACACACACACACACCTTAGACAATTAAATATATTATAGCTTGTGCAGTGCGCCATCAAGTACATAATTAGGAAAATTGGAAAATCCAATGGTAATAATTTTTTATCTTATTAAATATTAGAGTAAGAATTTTAATATTTTGATCAATAATCTATATGAAATATTAAACTATATTGATTTCATTGACCTGTTCCATACAAAAACCAATCAAAATGGCCTCACAAGCAAATATTTGAAGCAGGCTTCTATTTTAAAATCAATTATCTCTCGCTATTTCCAGGCAGACACTAAGCAGTCTAGACATGCCTCGCTATATCCGTACTAAATATATATAAAGTATTAAATTATTCATATAGTAGCCCAGAATGCAACGTGGTCTTGTCCACAGGTTGCTTCAGGCCCTCAATATTACTCCATATAAACTAATTATTTTCACCCCTTTTTACCCCAAGCCATCCCTAATAAATAAAACCACACGCCTATACTATGTGGACTTTTAAAAATTGAGAATATTTTATTGGGCATAAGGTTGTCTTAATTTTTAATAATTACCTTTTGAGATCCAATAAGATTTTGTTTAATTAAAATGATAAATCTCAAGCTAAAAATATTTATGTGACACTCGTTTATTAATTGAGATCATTCGTTGTGCAAAATACCAATTAATTCCATAAAGACTCTCTTCTTTCTGTCCAGACTATTTACTTTATTTTTTATGTTTGTAGAGGAAATATCAATATTTATATACTCCTAAAACCAAACTCACTTAATCGATCACAGCCGGTGGTAAGATATATTAATTTAAAATTTATTTCCCCTACAAAATATAGCAATATACAAATATAATAATTAGGACTAAATAATTTTAGCAAATTAATTAATTGATGAATGGTTATCAATTTATCTGTACATTTTAATAACCGTAAGGGATATAAAAAGAATATTTATGGAATTAATCAAAATATAACATATGTACATATAATTCACGTATTTTTTTATTTTTCATTGATATCTTTTAGATATATATTTTATGAAAAAATATTAAGATACGAAAAGAGCCTAAAAACAATTATTCGACGTATCAAGACTCTTCTCAATGCAAAAATAACAAAGAATTTCCTTTGAAAAGTCATACAAAAAGAATGTAGAAGAATAATACGGCATTTGAAGAATATCCTTCTTTGCTTACAAGAATACGAAACCTTAAAATAAATCAAGAAACAAAACAAGTAGTCAATATTCCTCCCCCATCTTCTTTGCCATGATATTATTACATCTATAAACATCATTTTGTTTAAATCAAATGAATGTTATTTATTTATTTTTATGATTTCATCGTTAGCCAAATAAGTATACTATATAATAATATATATAAAATGTATTTAACTGTTTTCAATTATGAAAAGATGGCCTTTTGAGAATGAACTTAAAGAAGAAATTATAGTAATTTTAGACGATTTTTTATCGATTATTTTATACTAAATTATTCGTAATAAGTTTCACTTTTTTTCACCTTGTACCTTTTATTATCTGCTTTTTACATATTTCACTTATTGTTTATGTTATGTGTTTCAACAACTTATTATAACTATAACTTCAGATTACCCATAAAAATATGTATATATATTTTTTTTAAATGGCTGATTTTAATGGGTTTTTGTTGCTTTGTTCATATTAAAATAGGTTAAAATATTTATAAGATTGGTTTCTAAGTAGTTATAATATATACAGGGTGGACTTGAAATAACTACCAATATTATAGTGGGTGATCGCAAGAAAAAGTGAAAAATATGTTTTTTTTTTATATAATGGAATTAAAATATTCTCAGTTAATTCATGTCCACCCTGTATTTAATTAGGGCGTTCTTTTAGTGGATATATCAATTTTAGCTACAATTTAATATGAAATAAATAAAAAAGACCACGTGATAAATTGTGAAATAAAAACTAATGATTTGACTCATTTTTAAAAAAAAAAATGAATATCATCAATTTGAATGTGTTATATGGTGGGTTATCCGTTTGAAAGAGGGCTATTTAAAATGGCACTTGGTGATATATCATGCAAATTGAACGAGGGTAACAATGGTCTCGATATACGAACACAATTAGAGCGAGCACATAAATTATACAGTGAGTGAAAATTACTAAGGCCACTGGACATCTGCTGGTATATCCTGGCTTAGAAGATATTTGCGGAATGTTTCTTAGTGTGGATCCTAAATCTGCCACCAGGAGTACTACGACTACAAACATACTGAAATACCACCCCACGTGGAAAATATCTCACCTTAAAAGAAGAACATCTGCTGGTTGCTACGAGCTACGCTTCTCTTCTACAGAACATTCCCGAAACACTCTTATCGCCCACTTCTCTTGTATATTATATTCTCCAATAACCAGGCCGCCAACTATATTATCATAACACTTGAAAGAAATTCAAATAAAACATATTTCTAATGATAAATCCGCCGATATGATAAACGAGCCGCCTTGTGGCCCAGTGGTTAGTGTAACGGATTCGTGAGTGAAGACTCCCGGGTTCGATTCACGGCACCGGAGTCAATTGGTAGATCTAGCTTAGCAAACTAGATCTTAAGTACTCATTGCTGTGTGGTGGCCTGGGAAACCATCTCTACTATATTCTCCCGTAAAGGCCTGGCCAACCCCTTATAAAGGGACTCCCGCCAATAGGGAAGGCGTCACGATAATGATAAATCCAGGAATATTAATATCAATCCCCTAATTTATTATGTTTTTAGAGAGATAACATTATATTTTATTTATTTATTTATCTAATATATATACATATAATTAATCATAAAAGGAAAGCTTGAATCATCATCACCTTGCCATTACAGGAAAAACCTTATGCGGTTCGGCGATGATGGACATTTGTCAGTATTAGTAAAAATGACATATTATAAAAAATAAAGAGACTATCATGATTGCTTAAAGTTAAGGAATTCTTTCATACTTCTCATGAATGCACAGTAGGGCATGACAAATATATCATTTTCCACCCTACTGGCAATCCATTCATTCAAAAGAACTATGGATCTTGTTAATGGGGAGTGACGGAGTATGTTAGTATGGGTCTTAAGGATTGCAAACAAGGAGTGAGAGCGACAGCGCAAATAATTCTCGGGAACAAACAAACTGATGCGACTAATAATATGATTCCAGTTGTCGAAGAGTTGAGGTTAGTATGTTATCTCGCCTCGTGCATGTATATTTTCTTATTTCTTCTACAAGCACAAGAAACAAATAGTAGTACATTCAATCCATTCATTAACAGATCGATGGGTCATTAACACAAGTATGTATCAAAATATTTCTTTATTGTTATATTGAATATTTTTTGCAAACATTTGTTTGGTTTCATTAAATGGATATACACATTAATTACTAATATGCCATTTAAGCTTTTATAATAACAACTCTATAACATTATTATGATATTAAAAAAAAAAATGTTTTATCCCTTATTACTACTGGGAGATCGGGATTAATATAATAACGATCGATCGTCTTGATCCAGGTTTACTCTGATATCCTATATTGTAAGGTAAATACTGATTATTAAGTCGGTGACCTGTGTAACTAATAATAGTTAAGATCACCGACAGACAATTTATTAACACGTTTTTATGTATAAAAAATTTAAACCCTTCTCAAAAGCCTTTCGGGCCATATATAAATTAATAATATTTTTATATAAAAAAATGTCATATAAAAAAGTCAACACAATATTTTAATAAATAAGCTTCTAATAAAGTATATAAAACTAAAAAAAGAATGGATAAAAATTACGGTATAGCGATAACAGGCAAAAAAATGAATGAAATGAAGTCATTGTTTTATCTTGGATTCCAAAAAAAACGACATGACAACGCTGAAATTTGATTTCAACATAAAAGTGATTGAAATCGTGCGCTGGCAATTTTTTCCCGATTTATTGGTAAAAATTCAAAAGTGAATTATTTGATAATTGTGTTTATTAAAGATACAGCAATTTACAATATTTAGATGAATAATAAGAACAAGTAATTATGTATATTGTCGGTGGTAATAATGATGGGGTTAGGATATTACACAGTTTATGGATGGACATTAAAGTTAGTAGTCTGGTCCAATAGGTAGAACATATAATATAATATATAGAACACACAGGGGAGGAAGTACAGGGTTAAAACCACCCCCAGTTGTAAAGCTCACCACTTCCGGCGGGAAGACAGGAAGTATCGGAGATTTATAAAATTAAAACCTCCCCTCTTGTTTGCCGCTGTTTCAAACACGTCAATTCTTCAAATTCATTTTTTATATTAATAAATCAACTATCAACAAGAGCAATCATACTAATTAAATTCTATGAAGAATTAAAAAAAAAATATATTAGTTAAAATTAGTGAATAAAACAGAAGAAGAATACTACAGGTTATGAGTATATTTTTTTCTGGAAATTTTATATAATTCATGCAAAAAATGCTACATTTATTCCCATTGCACATTAGTAGGGTTTTTTTTTTATTTTACGTACACTTTTAAATTTAAACAATTTTATAATCTGTTTATACACACATTATTAAAATAATATGCCACTTGTATTTTTATAAATTTTTAAATGGAAAAACTAGTAATACTAATTATTTTAAACACATAAATCATGAGTCAAAACTTATTAAATTGTAAAAAAATCATACCTCAAGTAATATTTATGAGGGATTTTTGTTTCCTTTATTTCAATATTTCAATTACTAAAAAAATCATAATGATGTGATAATTTTGATACAATTTCAATCAATTAAGCTGTCAAATGTATTATTTAATTAATATGTATTATATATTGTAATAAAACGGATAAAAAATAAATACAGGATGGAATTCATATTTAACTAATTGAAAATATTTTAAAGGAAGCTATGGTATCGTGAAAACATTTTTTTTAATCCATTGAAAAATTAATTAAATATATTCACAGTTTGTGTAATGTGGAATGACAGCAATTTATTATTACTATCTGAAAGAAATATGGTTTATTCGAATTTTAAAAATAGGTTGAGTTTCAATTATTTTAGAGTCTCTGCCTAAATTAGCAATCAAATATTATGGTGAATATTAAAAAAAAAACTCTATTTTTTATTTAAATTTGAAATGGCATTTCGCTACAATTGATCAGACAATATTTAAAAGTCTAGTTTGCGTACTAATTGTATCGAATTCACTTTTTGTGCATTGTGTATTTTTTCAATGACCAATCAAACAAACTGTCGACTGTTACTGTAATTGTGTCACGCACAAAACATCCCCTGGATGAATGGAAAATTGCTGAAATGTTTACCCAAACACATCAATTTTACTGCGCACTCAAAATCAATTGACTTTTTATATGAACATTCCGATGACCATAAAATGCACTTTTACATCGCTGCAATTTGTAATACAGTATCAATGCATTAAAATAACATGACTTGTCTGTCAGCAAGCTTATGGTTTATCAAGTGTGTTGTTAAATAGGGATTAGATTTACAAAAGCCGGCAGGAAGACATGAATGGAGACCACAAATAATGGGACATGGAGTATGTCGTGAACTTAAAACCAGAGAAGTGACACATCTCCTTCAACATGAAGTCTACTTCCATGTTGGATACAAAACAGAATACACCACCCACTACCCTCATACAGGGTGTAAAGTACCCCAAATACACCCTTACTCATTCGTACAAAAGTCCTCCTTAAGTGCCTTGTGCTCCACCTTCAAATGAATAGAAAATTAACGAACACATGATTCTCAAAATATGCATATTAAAAAAAATATATATGAAATTAATTTTCGTAACTATTTAAATTTTTATTAAAAAAAAAGATTGTGTAGTATAAAAAAACTATCATTGTACTACGAATTTGATTTTAATTTTTTTTTGTAATTTGAATTATTTGTGTTAGGTT
>JAGTTH010002683.1:0-82067 GCA_022606485.1 Agraylea sexmaculata
TGCTATCAAGGTTCAAGATCATGCAAATACTAGAGAAATATATATGTTTTCATTTGTAAAATGACTTCAGTTGTTGGCATAAATACGTAGTTCACGTTTCTTGTCATGTACGACACGGCAACAACGCTGCAAAGTTTTTTACGACCTCTACTCGAATTATGACTACCAACTCGATAAAATACACTGTTGACATTAAAATATGTATAGGTTGTTAAGACCACAGTAAGCTGGGAGGATTGAATAAGCTAGAAATGCATAAAATATTATCATAAGCAGTACAAGAGTTCAGTGATGAAGCACGGTTTCCCTCACAAGCCTATTTGCATTGAGGAAGCTTAGACCAAGATTCTCAAAGTATGTTTTATAATTTAATATTTTGAAGTCTATTCTTATGTAATCATCATATTGCATTTAATATGAAAGTGCACAAATACTAAACCTTGACCGATGTTAACCTTGTCACGCATTAATAATAACACATTGTTATATTTATTTATTGTAGAGTTTCGCTAGAATAGTCTTTAAGGTTGTATAACAAAATAACCTCAAAAAGCACACGAGCGAGACTCCGTCACGACACGCCGGCTTTACTTATTTCTTATTTATTTATTTATATTAATGACTATTTCTAGGTTTAAAGCATTGTAAATTCGTAACGACACGGCTTATTATGTCTTTTTTTTCCTTTTCTCTTGTGAGGATTTTACGTCCGTCACGACTTTTTATACGATTCTAAAAATAGTTTCCGTATAAAAATATATATTAATTATATGATGATATATTTTTTTAAGTTTAGGTAAGTTTGAAAACGAGTGCACCGTAATCTACAAATATTTGTCTATTTTATCATGAGGTATTTTTTGACAGCCGATTCGTAGCAGCCCTAAATGGTTAAACACACTTAACCGGATACACGGTCGCTAAACATCACTCAAAAACACTCAATGCTGTTGAAAAACAACTAAAATACATAACAATGTAAGCGTGTGGATTTGAATATATCATAAAATAGGTGAAAAGTGTGCGGAAATGACTCACGGACTATTAAAATGGCGGTCGGAAATCAGCTGTTCAAACATGGCCGCCGGTTAATGTCATCGACGATGGATTACTTTACAGTTTGGATTGATTATTTGGAAAGACGAGCACATTGCTAATAACGGTCTAAGTAGATAATGGGCACTGGATTATACGATACCAAAGACACGACTCTGTTTCGAGGCGCACGCACGTGGTGGCCGACGATCTCTGAACCCAGGTTCACGACCCGGCCAACGCAAAACAATGTTAAAGCCACGACCGATACAATGAGACAACTGATTCTTCTTAAAAGTCGAAAGGAGAACCTCCAAGCCATGTCAAATCCGATCAGTGAACATCGTCAATCAGATACATACTTTCCGTGTCTTTCTTCATCATTATCAATCTGGAGCATTGCTTTGTCCAAATCTGTAACAATAGGAAAATACCACCATTAGATAAAAGTAGAAAATAATCATTATTAAATCTACAAGTTAATTTGGAAAAACAATCTTCCTCACTAAATCACTCATCTAATCGGAACAAGACATTAAAAAAACGGCATCTTTATCAATATTTTTTTAAATATCGACAGCAGAATCAATCTGAGAATAACATAGTGCAATATATCGAGATAAAGATTGTGATAGTCCGAGAAAACAAGATGGACAGGTACGAATTAACCTGACGGATAATCAGTGTCTAGAACTACATCACGATTGATACAACCTCCATCGGGTCACAAAACCATTAAATTCATTACTAAACCTATATTCAAATAGCTGCAAGTGATTTATAAATATTATTAAATAGATCTAAGAATTTCGTCCAATTATTCAAACAATGCAGCATGTTAACAAATTTCTTTGACATACCACGCAAGTATTTTTTTTATTGTATAAAAAATAACAGCTCAAGTCATCGAGTCAAAAAAGTATAAAAATATCATAATTAAATTATTTGAATAAAATATACATTTAGAATTATTACATTTTCATCAAGCAATCGATAAGATCAAGGTATTATTCTGATATACGATATATATTTAAATTATTTACAATATTTATTAAGTTAAAGGTGTTGGGTTATGCGTTATTTAAGATGATTTAAAAATTTAGGATTACAAGTAGGAAGACTCTTAGACGATGTTTGCTTACACAATAATTATATTATAATATCAATGCCAAGCAAGTGAATAATTTATCAATTTAGGTATGCACTTTTTACAGTTTTATGTAAAACAGTGTTTGTCTATCAAACAATAGAAATAATGTGGGCAGGAAACAAGTAATCAACACACGTGTAAGTAATGTGCACGTGGTCCATAATTACTACATATTTACGACAAATATTCAATGATGGATTTCCACGAGCATTATCCGTAATTATTTTAATATAATGCCCAAAAGAGGCTCGTTTTATTTGTCTAATTGGTCACAAACGACTGCACTTTAGATGGTGTAAAAAAGAAGTGCAAGGCAATTAAAAGAGACGAAGAAATTAACGGTAAAACGTTATATATATATATATATATATATATATATATATATATATATATATATATATATATATATATATATATATATTTATATTGTATATCAGAATAACAACTTGATCTTAAAGATTGCCTAATGGAAATGTATAAATTCTGCATGTACAGAGAAAAAAAAAATACTTGAGTGGTATGTCAAAGAAATTTGTTAGCATGCTGCATTGTTTGAATAATTGGATGATGATAATTCTTAGATCTATTTAACAATATATATAAATAACTTACAGCTATTGGTTTCATATGAGCATATTTAACAAAAATATATATTCTCTGTTGTAATATAATATCGTTAGCTTGGACATTTCGATGATGAAAACCGCTAGGTGATATTTATCTCAGGTATAGAAGAAACCGGGTGGGTTTGTTGAACCGCAAGTTCTTTTTAATAGTAAAAAAGGGAACGCAAAAATTATACGGCTTCGTCGCAGTCATGAGCAGGATGAGGATAAAAAATAATATGAAATACACTATGAGTATATTTAATGGGTGGTTGCGGTTTACTTACTTGTGATAATATTAGGTGTAGGCCTCGTAATTAAGACACTGTTATTGATGTATATATGTAGAGGAACACGTCCATTTAGTCGGAGGAGCAGAGCTCGACTGAAGCACAGCAGGTGGTGGTTGTATGAAGAGGTTGTGCAAGTTGTGTGCAGGTGGGGAAAGGTGTTCCGGGAAACCACACAGGGGCTAATGTCCTCAACTATACCGGACTAGTCTCTTCCGGACAATTACCAACAACCACCATACATCTGCTATTTATATATTAAACACTATATTCACAGGGGGTTCACCTAACCACTCTTCAGCCAGCACATTCGACAATTTGCCAATACTATCAAATCGCCTGCTCCAGCGTATAACATTAGTAGGGCATACAATTGAATGTATAAATATAGGACTAAGATTAGTTTTGTCTTTATTTATCATATTGGTGACCAGTGGACTATTCACTCCTTGATTTTGGTAGTTACTCATTAAATTTTTCAAATGTACTGCGTATGAATATTTCCATACGTGTATTAGATATAACTTAAATAAAAAATGTGCAAAAAAATTCTATGTGTAAGTCTTTATGGAACTGAGCCACATATTCAATCTGGTAACACTGCCTGTCACGTGTCAATCGATTTAATTATTATATATAAAATATAACAATTTACGATTAAATACCTTCTATTGACAGAGATATGAAATGTGTTATAGATAATGGATGAATCTACATTAGTTGCTGGTCAAATAGGACTATTTTACAATTTCGAAAAAAGTCCCACTAAAAAGGTTGAATAATGATTGAAAATCAACATTTTTTTGAACTTTCATAGATTTCGTAAACATACGTACGGCAAACGAATTTGCGATGAACCAGTATATACAGTCTGTTACATATTAACGACTATTTTCGCATAATTTCAATAATCAGCAAATATAAATCCAGTCTCATTACCAGACATTCTATTTGATTCTGAATATGTGGTTCAGTTCCATAAAGACTTAAGAGCACACAGTTTTTTTTTGCACTTGCGATATTATACGCTGGAGCAGTCGAATATGGCTCATTAACACAAAAACTATAAAGGAGAGAAGAAAACAAATATTTGTGTTTGTACAAACTTGTAGGTTTGATATACACATTCATTATTAAAATATATGACATATGTTTTCATATAATATCGTTACAAATAAGCTTATCATATAGATACGTTTTGGGTTACCGATAATGCCTATCAATAATAGCGAGTAAAAATGTATACTTTAGACTTTTTGTGTAAATTAGACATTGCATAGTCTGCCATTATAAAAAATACTATCAACAATACACTAAAATTTCTGAATAACCCATGCATGCAACTATTAATAATAAATGAACGAGAAGTGATTTATCATAATGACAGCTAGGTTATGTGGAAAATTCTTAAAAATGTTCAGAATTTTATTTTACAATATGAAATCCTATTCATTTTTATTTGTATGCATGTCTCTATATTGATTACATTTAATGATTTAATACAAACAGTCATTGTTGTCTTTTCTCAATAAATTGTCATTGTTCTATTTCTACGAAACAATCAAATGTATATTGATATAGTGTGAGAGATAAATGTATAAAAATTAAACATTTGTTCAAAATATGAACATTTTATTAAAACTAAACTAAAAAATTATGGAGTTCCATCGAGAAAAGTGTACCGTTTTTTAAATGTAAAATTTTCGTAGAGTTGTTAGGTTAATAGAGTAAACTGCTCTCCCGTAGTTAAACTGTATAAATTATTAAAGAATGAAAAATACTTAATGTCTGAAACGTTTCGACTGGGCTATATGTGTGTGGCTTTTTTCATTGTTTAATAAATTTCTTAAAATATTGTTTAAGCACAATAATAAATATGATTAATATAGTAAGATATTTTAAATAATTGCCGAGTGACATTGTAGGGGCAAATGAGTTGCCCTTTGAGTTCTTGCAGGTGTTTCTTATAGTTCACTAGTATCACCTGTACTTAAGAACATTGTTTAATGCAAAAACACAACCGTCTGAATTAATTTTTATTACAATAACGGCCGTTAATATTTAATATAATACATCGTCGAGAGGAAAAGAGTTAATTCATTAATTCGATCTCTAATTGGTAATATATACCTGCGCATGACTGTTAAAATTGAATATAAAATAATGATGTGCGTATTATTTGTATAAATAATAATAATGGTAGAGAGTGGGCTCGTACATCTTTCAATGCCATATTATTTTTACCGGCGAGACCTTTGCCATACGACTATGTATAACCAAAAGATCACGATTCAAAAGCCTACTCAATATCAACTAGACACATTCGCCTATCCTAAAAGCTGCTAATATAAAAGTCGAAACTAGCCGACCGAAGCCTTGAACAGTGGCTACGGCTTTATTTGTGAGAATGTCGCCCACGTGTACACACACGTGCAAAACACAATGTTGCACCAAAAATACGTAAAATTCAATTATATTGCTTTAAAACGCATATCGTTATAAGTTATAAGGATGCCATAATGATCATTAAGAATATATTTATTTAATATATGCGCTTTAGAAGATTTTTACCACATGATTATTATGAATTTCTATTTATTACAGTAACATTTTATTTATTTCATTAAATAAGAGAAAACAGTTCATTGAAATTACAGAGAACCTACATCTCTAATGGAAGTTTTTAGACACAACAACTTGTTGACTTTTACTAGTTACACAGGTCACCGACAGTGCGGCTCTGCCCGACTTAATAATCACCTCAGTATTTACCTTACAATCCAGGAAATCAGAGTAAACCTGGATCGAGACGATAGATTGAGATTTTATTAATATTATTCCCGATCTGCCAGTCGTAATAACCGATTATTATTATTTTTTTACTTGAGCGGGATTTGAACCCCTGACCACAGTATTTTTACTTTGAGCTATTACACTGGTTATAATGGACGACGAATTAATAAGACGATGGATTTTATTAATATTATTATGATACTACAAGTTAGACATTTTACACAAGTAAACCTGAATCGGGATATTAACATAATTCAGTCATAATGAATAATTTTTCTAAATGATCGGAAACGAATTAGGACATAATAAGCCAAATTTATTAAAATGATGGATTGAATCCCTTGTTGTATAAACAATAATAAATAACCAAGTAAAAAAATAAATAACCTGAAAATTCTTCGCATTTTTTTTATAATGACAATATATTTTTATTTGAAACGTTTAATTTAGATTATTTCTTCCGTTGATCATTGAAACCCACCAGGCAGTTAATTTCACAAAAGATGAAGATTTTTTTTTGAATAGGTAATGATATATAAAATTGAATCTTACTGATTCATGTGTTAATTTGAAATATTTAGAAGGTGAAATATTTCAGTTTCGAAATATGAATAGAAGTAGTATTAGAAGGCTTTATTCTGTATCACGCAAGTCGCCAGTGAATACTTCGTCCCACTCTCCTCTAATAACCTGAGTAATGGATCAAAAACGAACATATGACGTCATATCTTAGCACAGGGTCATCATACTAACAATATTCGAGTCTACATTCCATGTATGTTCTAATAGAAGTGTATATTCATACACAAGAATCGTGTGAATCGAAGAATGTATCCTCCTCCAACCACCGTCTCATTCTGGAGATCATTAGTTGGTACGCATCAAAAGAAGTGGGTATATATATTTAGAATTTAAATTATTACTCGCTTATCTAAATCACTTTAATCCGTTTGAGAATCTCGGTCGATAATAATTTCATATCATCGCATCGTAAATATTTTAAAAGGGTCTTTAACGAACCATTATTATCTCGCGAAAGACGTAAAACCAACATAAAGTGGAGAAAATTAAACGTAGGAAACGAAACACTTCCTCTATAATTATTAACGTTTAAAATACACACTAATTCACTTCGCACTCGAGTTTATTATTTTGAGGTTTTACTACGAGGAATATAAATATTAGATAATATTTATAACGGCGCGTTTCGAGTTCGACCGCGTCAGCTGCTGTTTCATTATATGGTATGTCGTTTTTTATCGCAAAATTAAGTACTTTCATTAAAAATATACATGTTATATAATTTTAATTTCTTTTATCATATGAAAATGACCGTTTGCATTTTATTTTATCGCATAATCAGTGTGAGGATCAAGATTCCCTCTAAAACTACGATGATAATATATGTATGTACACCTGAATCGATTTATAAAAAATGGAAATTCTTCATTTGGAATATTAAATAATATTTTTTGATAAAAGAATATTAAATAGAGTGGTCGAATTGTGTTTATTTCCATGATATCGCGTGTTATCTACAAAACCATCTGTTATGCCAGTGACTAAGTTGTTTCGATAAAAATAATCAGTGAAATCGCACGAAGAGGCGAACGTGGAAAATAAAAACTTTTCATTCATATTCAAGTCATCGTGGAAGCCGGAAAATTCTTGAATCAAATTATAAATAATACTTCTTTGAGTGCTGTAGACGATGTATTAAATATTAAATGAATGTAGTTGTGTAGTCGACGCCATGTGGTCAATGTACCAGTCATTGTACAGTCATACAATAAATATCAATGATGACATATTGGGTATCAAAGAGTCTTGTATGCAATATGTCATTCGTCTAGTCCTCTTTGTATAAGAAAGCAGACGACACTATTCTAGACAACAGTCCTTGAAACTTCCCTATTTGGAGGCACTCTTTTTATATTCTTATTACAGAGACTGGATAATTCAGGTTTCATTCGATTTGGCTTTGAAATATAAACACACAGTGTGGTTTCACGGTTCGTCGCGCATACTAATTGCCGAATGTCTGATCTCATTGGTATATTGTACGACTAAACAAAAATGTCCATTGAGTGTGTTGCCTAGAGGTAATATGAATAAAAAAATCATAATTTGTCAAATCATGTTGTAGAGGATGTACTTCTTGATTCGGGCCAAACTTGATTTTGCCGAGCCCACCGATATGTGGTCATCGAGCCAACAGGTTGTTTCGAATAGTAATATTTTGAGAATTAACAAATTATACTTTGGATTGTGTTGCCGGGGACGAGGTGCCATTAAGTGTGGCTGTGGAAACCTTCAATTTCCAGTTGGCGTGATGGAATATTGTGGTCTGCGTTACCGCCACGATCAAAGTTTATAAAGTGACACAATCTAAAGTCCAGCAAAATGCACTCGCCGCGTTAAGTAACGTATTATCGATTGGTATATTGTTGAAGTTACCTGCGGGTACTATGGTGGGCGATGATGGTGTGCGGGTCTAACCTCTAAAGCACCTGTTGCGGCCCTCCGAAGACCTCAGGAGGCACGTGAGTCAAGTGCTCTTGTCGATGTTGTACTGAGTGAACGGCTTACCAATTCTCGGGCTCCAGTACCGGCCCCTCTCTTCTGCCACCCCCACTACATATTACGGAGACAGGTGGGCCCCCTTGGCCCCCTCTGACCACCGCGACTCACCTCAACACACCTGACCAACACCTGTGACAGATCGACACGGTTTCCGATCCTCGCGCAGATTTACGAGGTGACCGCATCATTCACACGTGACTTATTACAACTCTCATTCATGAACGACATTTCCACGCCGGAAAAACTCATTTCCATAATTTCACTTATTCTTACACATAATCGATCAATAAATATTACACCACTATTGCGGCATTTCTTCATCTACCTTCAAATAAATCGGTAAACCAGATCCTGACATTCGCAAACTGGAAACGCTCTCAAAATTCGTCCAGTTAAACACCTAATCTATTTCCACAAATAAAAAGTATTTGTGTGTTATCACCTGTCGTGGCTTTTAAACATACGCTCTATACACATGAGAAATAATCTGTAGCTGAAAATGGGCTACATAAAAGAATCCTAACCCGAAACAATATTCACTAGCAAGCAGGTCTATTTTAATAATCATAATTAATTTAATTCCCTTACTTTTCAATGAATTTTTAATTTAATAAATTTAAATATATTTCACACTACTTTATTTGCTATTTAAGCATATTTGGTTGATATTTGAATTTTATATAAAATACATCCTTGAGATTTATGTATATTGTGAATACTGGATGGAAATAATTTTGTTGTTGGTGTTCTATGAAAAATTATTGTAGTTTTTTCATATGCTAGTCTTATGCTTGTTTCTATTGTTAATTAATAATAGTATATAATATTATTTAAATTATAATTAAAACAAATACATAACTAGAACAGACAACATTCTTATATGTTAGAAAAATGATTGAAATTTTATACACATAATAATGGGTATTAGGTCACAGCATCATTAACAATTTACTTATTATTCCTCGTTTTTATAATTTAAAAAAGAACATGTTTACAAAATTCCGAATAAAAATCATAGTACGGTGCATGATTTAAGGGTTTGAGCGATAATGGTCTGTTTTCATTTTCATAATTACTTTACAAAATTGTTTTAAATCATAAGTAATGGTAATTTTCATACAAACAGTCGTAGGTTATGATTGAGATATGGCCGATGTAATCGTAGAGCTACTTAACTTTTTAGCAGCTCTTCTTTTCTTCCAGAATCTTGGAAATGAAGGCAATTAAATTTTCTCGGTGTATATATGTATAAAATCCTTTATTAGTATTGCTGATTAAGTGAATAGCAACGATGAGCTATTAGGACATGTGTTGCAATAATGAGTTGCATAGACGAAATAACTTAATTGGTTAACTAATTGACCATTCCAGTCACAGGTTAGGGAAGGTCAACCGAATTTCCTTAAACGTATATCATAATTATAACAGTAACTTAAATACACATTAGATCAACTAAATATTTATTCAAATTCCTTAGCAAAGAGTACAAAAGCCATGATTGTTATTATGCAGAATAATGCAATGTGAAGCCACTCCCAGGAAAGTGGCGGTCAAATATTCGAGTCCCGGTCGCAAATCTGAATCCAGATGAATATCTACTATAATAGATGGTAAAATACAATGTTTTGCTATGTACTTGGTCGTCAGTTGTCAGTCATATTTCTCAGGCTGATCGTCCCACAACGGTTCTTTACTTATAATGCAATGAACTCAGTTGAACTTGTCCGTGAGCGCGCTTCTTCACCACATCACTCGCTATATTTATTTATTTATAAGATCTATTTATTATTTTCAGTGGCCTTTTTAAGGTTGATTTTCTCACAAGCTTTGTATAATGCTGTCGAGTGACGTTCAACGTCGTCAACCGATAACCGGTGATTGGTTATCAGAACGCCAAGTCTAATAAATACGTAGGTATCACTCTCACTAATGTTACTCTTTAGATTGTATATATTAGATAGAAAATATTTTAAATTAAAGTATAAAAACCAATATAGAAGGTTTTAATCAGTTAGAATATTTTAGTGAGAGGCTGAGTGTCGCGAGAATATTACAAATAAAATATTAACTTTCATTAGTGTGAAAGCTTTTGTTTGAATTGATATTTCAAGTGTTGATGAAAACTATCCTAGAATATTGGGACACCAAAATATACGTAGCCAACTTTTAATCATTGTTAAATGGTACACATATAAAGGAAGGTAGGGCATTGAATAAATATATTTATACCACAATTATCATTTAAAAATATTCAGAGTCAATGACAAACATATTTTCTAACGTTAATAAGCTGCTAATATATCAAATCTCCCTTATTATTAATGAGAGTATTTATAACTAGGGTAATTTATTTATTTATTTTTATATAAACTCTCAGAAGAGCTTTTTTTATAGACAAAACAATTGTAATAAAAAAGGTAAACAAAAATTAAAAGTATATATATAAAAATAAATAATAGTATTATAAAAAATATATAAATAGAATGTAAATAAAATAAAATAAAGTAAAGTGTAGGAAGCAATAATGTATAAGTCGCTCCTAAAGAAGTCGTCAAGGTGCGCAAATTCGTTGCCAAGTCGTTGCAGCCAATTAACATTAAAATTAATTTGTGATGCCCTATATCACTATAAAATATTATCAAGAGGGATGAATATGGGAAAGGGATGATTCGTATTAAAATAATATTAGACTTAAAATCCTTTAGACTCTTCACCTTAATATTTCCTTTTCATTTTATTAAAGAATTGAAGGCGATTATTATACAAAATTCATTTGTCAAAAAACATGTCATTTTATTAATTTAATGCCGAATTAGATAAATATATCTACATTTAAAATATTATTTGTTTGAAGTTTTTTTATAATTATCAATAAAATATTCATTGGATTTAATGAACAGATGAATGATTGCATTGAGAAATAACCGTCACAGTTTTTAACCGTGTCAATATCAATTATATTTCAATTAAGTTCTTTGGCATATAAAAAACACAAAAGTAAATCTAATTTTAAAAACATTGGATGCATGATTTCATATAATATGATCATTTTAATTATTTATTTATTTACAATAATAGGATAAATATAATACATAAATATCAGACTGCGATACCATAACAGCGAACCATGGCGTCAATATTTCATCGGGGCTTTCTATAGGTAATATGTAAGTATTTCAAAATGGAGCATAACACAGTAAATAACGGATACCTGGATCGGGTTATTAGGTATGAATAATATACTAAATAATACCAGGGCTACTAGAACTACTCACTTGTATTACTGATAATTGCAGCCAACATATGCGTCCGTCGCCTTTGGCAACTTTCGATATCCGTTGCCTTTCTATAATACCACATCTGATCTCTAAATTTCATTATGATTTTGCAAATTATCTCTATTAGGTATAAAAAATATTCATCTGGAAAGATGTAGTTACACACATAATAGGGTAAAAATCAGCATTTATTTTATCAATTGATTTTTATTATTGCCTACTCATAATGTCATTCATATAAAATAAACATTATTAGGTGTTTTTTTATTCAATGATCAATAAACAATGTGGTATTCAAATCAAACAATCATCCATTAAAAAAATATATATAAGAAAGTCAAAGCCTTTGTTCGTTCAAAGAATATTTTTAACAATCCAGTTCGGAAATAGTGAATATGAAGCAATTTTGTCCAGTATAATTGACCTTTGTTAACTGTTGGTAATATATATATATATATATATATATATATATATATATATATATATATATATATATATATATATATATATATATATATATTTAAATGATTTAATCTCCGCTTATTTTAATAATACCTTATAATCTGTTCAATCTGTATTAAGATTATTGTCCGAACAAATATATATTTTTTTTATTGGATGTAAAGGTTATTTTGTAAAATATTATAAAATGAATATAGTAATAATGTAGAGAAGCTGTTGATTTGCCTGATGTGTTGATGGTCAAGTTATACTGAAAATCAGATCTTCTCGCTGACCAACTGTCACCGGGTAACCAACCATCAGTACGCACAACTACTAAATAACATTCAATACAGACACTCTTCGTTAACGTCAATCTATCTTCGTACATCCAATTTAAAAATATCTAAAAAATGTTGCTAAAATAGCAGTAGTTTTTTAGTAATTATAACCTCAAAAGATGAAAAAAAAAACATTAAATACATAGTGTACGAATATATAACATGAAGGTAACCCCTTGCAAAATATTTTTTTTATTATTTATATGCTAACAATACTTTATGTCCCTATTATTGTATTTTTATTATCCTTTTATACAAATTTCAAATCGTATAATATTTATGAAACGTTATTTTTACATAATTAAATTTTTCTAAAGAATTTTTGTGTGAAACGTGCATAATACTTAATATAAAACCTCTTTTATTTTAAAGGTTAACAAATTTTCATTTCGAAATTCAATATTAAATAGTTTATTTTATATAGACCCATATTAGATAGACTATTATAGAATCATCAAGATCAATTAGACATAAGATGAACTAAATATTAAATGACTTATATTAACGGTTTTTAACATCACGCCCATAAAGAAAAACCTTAATAGCTTAAGTAATAAGTCAAGTTACTTGTATGGTCTACGAATCAAATTGAAAAAAAAACGTATCTATTGTGACTGGGAGAAATTATTGATAAAATCTAAATAGATAAGTTAAATCTAAATCAATAATAAGTTGTTTGCTTATTTACTTATATAGCAGTGTTCGCTGATTCTGGTGTCTTTATAACAAGAGCAACGACAGATTCCTGTGTCTCGGAGGTCTGTATGATTTTATTGCCTTTCATGAAGGCTTTGCAATTGATTGATATTTATTGTAATGGGCATTACTGGACATAATGTAGGATAAATATAATAGAAGTTGGGTAGCGGATAATAATGAGCAAGCAGGTGGTGTGATGTGGTCTGCCACGCGACGGAATGTCGCTGACCATCTTTTTTTTACATTTTATTTCATCACCAATGCGACTTCAAACTGTAACTTCTTGATGCTTCATTTGTCAGTAATATCTTAACTTTTTTTATTTTTACAACCCGAGCTATTTTCTAAACGGCGCTCCTCTCTAAAAACGCGACTTTCCCACCGATTCTATTTTCAATGTTCGGTTGCAGTCGATCGTAAAATGGCACACTTTTACTAAAAAATATATATAAATAAATAACCTTCTCAACAGCTGGTTTGTGGTTTGACCTTTTATTTATTCTTACTTATAAATACCCGCTTACTAAATTATTTTTATGTAGTACTTCAAATATTCCGCCTGTACAAAATAATATACATAGGTATGTGTCGCACAGGAAAAATTACCACACCATAAAATTGGAAATTATAATAAAAAATATTTGTATACATAAGGATATTTAATGATTTGATAAACAATTGAATGCAATTTTGAAGAAATATATGTATTATTTCATATATTTGTAAAGTTTTTTCTTAAATCTTAAGGGGCCACTATTTTATATATTGTAAATCAAATATGAACAGTGAATAAATACATTGTAATAGTTTTATTCAGTACAGTTTAAAAAGTATTTAAAAAAGCTACATAGTTTTTTAGATTATTAAATGATTTATCTCACCGATTAACGATATGGATACAGATTAAATAAATAATTATAAGAAGAGTAACTGTGCGAACCTCTAATACAAGTAGTAAGTACCTGGTCGTGGGAAAGGCCCATGAATAATACAAATAGGTACTTCTGTTCTACTTTACTTTAGGTAGGTACTATTTGGCCTTAAATATAAATGATGTTGCTCTAAATCAAATCAATATATTTGTCAGCTTGTTGTTAAAAAAATATTTAACCCGTTAGTGAGCCGCACAGTCTTTATGATATTAATACTAAGGTGTTATTTATTGGTGGCACATACATTAAATCGCGTGTTACAATTATCATTGAGGCCTAATGACGGAGTAAAGTACTGTGAAATTGAAAATCACATTTTAATTTATGAACATGAGTCACTCTCAGATGGTTTATAGGAAGTGTCAGGTTCCTAAGTACTTTGATTTGAAGGTGGTGAAATAAGCAATAGGATGGAACGTGTTTCTTCCACCTGCTAATTGTGGAGGGTCGGCCATTTTCCAAGATGGCGACTTTGAATCGCTTCGCCGCATCCATTGCCCTTTACAACTACACCTAAATTATACTCTTACTATATTTCTGTAGACAGATATTCATCCACAAATGTTTCTAGGAATACCCATAACTATATAAACACACCCGATGAGTCTCAGAAACTATTAATACTTAAATACAACACAAAAGAGTAAATAGATAATATCTACTTCTACCGATAATGAAAATAAAACATTTATCAACCAAACATTTAAATACTTATTAATATTTCTAAGCACACGGTATAAATAACACTATAAGTTATATTTTCCTGTGTTAAATTATATTATTATATACAATATTCATACTAAAATAATTAAATTGAAGAATAAGCACATAACATGTGAATCCATCTACACCATAACTAATGGTGCAAGTCGGCTAGTTAATCTTTTCAATTTTTAATTATTATTTTAAAAAGTTTGAGAATCTTGCGTATTTACTTATTAGGTGATTGACCGCCTGATTTGAATTTGTATTATTAAAAGCATACGTTGTAGGATTCATGAAACAACCATATTACGTAAACAAAAATATAACCTCAAACGTCATACACGGTCAGCAACCTGAGACATTATGACAACATAGAACAACAATAAATTAATTATTGTTAATGCAAATACGGTCAGCGACCTTAGGCGTTATGACAACATTATGTTGTCACCCTTGTTGTTATTATTCATTTACCCTTGTTGTTATTATTCATTTAAACTTGACCTTGAAAATGAATTTCGTTTTTGTTATGCTATGATGACATCATATATTATATAATAACCGAAGATTCACAAGCTGTCATCATAAATTATTTTTTATACATATATATTTTAGTATACTTTATTAATGATCGTGCTGACATTACATAGTTACGATAAAAAGATTTTAGATTCAATTAAAAACAAGTTGTATATTTTATTTATCAAAAATAACTGACTTGTAAATTTATATACGGATGTTAATTGTTTAAATTAATTTACCTATTTATACACCAAATAACCACAAATAAAAAATGTTTTTACGGTATATCTACATACATAGTGATATTATATTTTTAACGAAAATTCCACCTTTAAGGTCTATTCGATAAATTTATTATTATTATAAACAGAGCATTAAATAACATTAAACATCTTAAAGCAGAATCTTTTGTTTCTGGAGATCTGTCCAAAGAAAGAATGTAAAGAAAAACGAAAACTTGGCTCTAATTAAGGGTCATATTAGATTCCATTTTCTCTTTGTAGAGATTCCAGAAGTATAGATCTAAAGCTAATTGTTTCTTATCTTTCTCGTTTAAAGAGTAGAAAAAAGTTTATTCTTAGATAATAATACAACTACGCAAAGTGAACAGTGTTGCCATACGATACTATTATGATATACTAGGTAATTCATAAATAATAACTGAAGATTCTCAAACTGTCATAATTAATGAAAGCCTTAAAAATATTTCTAGTTCTATTAAAGACATGTTGTTATGCATTTCATTTATTTTATGAACAATTTGATCACATTAAAATATTTTTGTGGTCATATTTATTTTATATGAATATAGTCAATAGGGATTGAATGTTCAAAATTGTACATAATAAAAACTTCAGTGTTTGTTTGTAGTTATTTGCAGACAGTAGTAACAATCGGATGATGTAAGATTATAATGATACAGTGACTCAGTTAAAGACAACCTGCAATTTAGTATCAATTGTGACGTCACAATCCACCACTTATTTTCGAGTCATCCAAGTCAAATTGCACTGTGACAACACTTTTTATGTGAAATAAATTAGTATTTGATTAGATAAACGAATAGATTACTATATCTATGTCGCAAACACACTTTTATCTCAATATTATATCATGTACTTAATTTAACCGGTTGTCGATAAATTTGTGTAAACTCATGTAACACGGTCGAGTTTCTTGTAGGATTATTGAAAGGTCTTAAATCATTCACATCTCGGACTTGTTCCATATATTTGCTTACATTTGATGTATGAAACTAATGTATGCAATTAAGTAAACTGTTAGTTAAATTGTATTTTAAAAAGTATTCAAATTTAATGAGTTTTAAAAAAATATATTGACTTCGAGACTCAAACTTAGATATGTAGGTACTATTTGAATAATTAGATTGTTTTTTTTTACATATGTGTAATAATTTAAACTAACTGTATTTTTAAGAACCTGTATACAATCAATACGAAACCTATTTTACTTTTAGTGAATTCATTAATCAAAATACCTATTGGTACGCAAAAAAAAAATATTTATTTAGGTTACTGTAACATTAAATGACAACTTACACATTTGGTGTTTTTAATCTTCGTTAAAAAGTTTCTCTGCAAAAATTAACAAAATAAAAATGAACAACATTTCTAATAGACAAATATTATAAGGCTTTTAAAAAATTTAAACATGGTAATTCATTGTCTATCGGTGATTTTAACTATTACTAATTCTCTGTTCGACTTGATAATCGCCTCTGCATTTATCTTACAATCTAGTAAATCAAAGTAAACCAAATCAAGACGATGGATGCGGTTTTTCTTATTAATATTATTCTCGATCTCAGTCTTAATAACCAATCGATTCATTTTTTTTTTAATTGAGTGCGATTCAAACCCATAACCAAAATCTTTGTAGCCATGCGCGTTATTCCCTGAGTTAGAGTGAATTAGTACTTTATATGATTTAATAAGCCTTGGTAATGATTCAAATGATAATCGATTTCATCTCAGTAATTTGACACTAACTAACACGAAAGAGAGGGATTAATCAGGACAATTGAAATAATTGCCCCTCACTAAATATCCGGAGATATTTATTCGCTAAGAGCCAATTGTGAGAATATAACAAAACCCATGTCTAAAGATAGCTTCATACTACATTAACAGAATCCCTATGCTTATCGTAATAATTAGATTATAGAGGCGGGCAAGCTGTTGTTTTGAGCCCTCAGGCTTCCGAATAACACAATTAATACGAGCATATATCACGGCAGGTGAGCTTGGTTATAATAAAAGTAATGACAAGTAGGTCTCGGTCTCGGATGGTCACCACCGTAAAGATGGTAACACCAGATGCTCAAAGCTTTAAGCACTTGGCCGTGACCACGACTTCTTTCCAAGCCAACAACCTTCATCATCATCTCTTCTGCTCCTCCTTCCACCTCAACAATCTATGATAATCAACACACACTCCACATAATCACTGAATAAATAAATGTTACAATATTCGACACCCCTCTCATTATATGTACACCTATGATCAGAACCATAAATATAATAAATACACATTTTAACATTATATTAAAGCGAAATAATACCAATCATCTCAGGCTGGATTCGAACCTGCCTCTCCTGGTATATAGCACCAATGTGTGATTTGTAGTCTGAATAAATTAGTTTCTCAAGTGTCACTATTAATTTAACTAAAAAAAACAATTAATTTGTATTGAAGGGATATCGAGGGTAGTTAATTTTTTCGGAATTATTTCGCTTTAATACACTTTTATGCAATGTTAAAATTTGTAAGATCTCTGATTGGTTCAATGATTTTCATAAAATTTTCAAAATATAATAAACACATCAAAAGTTGTGGACTAAATGTGCGTTTATAGATTTAAATAATTACACAGTTATATATATAAAAGTATGGAAAAAAACCATTTACAAATATTTGGATATATATATATATATATATATATATATATATATATATATATATATATATATATATATATATACTCTTATATATATATATATATAAATGTATATATATATATCCATAAACATATATATCCAAATATTTGTAAATGGTTTTTTTCCATACTTTTTATTATTTAATATTACCTCTCATATCAAATAAAATTCTTATGTTATTTAAAATTAAAAAGATTTATATTCTCTTTACACTTAAGTCTAATTCATGAGATGTTTTGTATTATCAAACTATGAAAAATTTAAATTTAATAAAAAAATTGTAATACTAATTACATAGTTAGAACTGAGAAATATTGAAATTTACCCAGGATGTCCAGCGTTATTTTTTACAAAAAAGATAACTATAATTGTGCAGGCTTTTTATAATAAATCCTCGAATATGAATAAAACTGACAAATAAAGAGTTAACACAAACTTTTATAAATAATGATAAAATTTCAATTTCACCCTTAGTACTCACTTTAATTATTGATCTCAGTGTCGATTTTTTAATTTAATTTTTAATACACATCTTATTATAGAGTTTATATCTTCTTGTTTGCATTCCTGTATTTAAAAAAATACATTAAAATAAAATCACCAATATTACTCAAAATGGTAAGTGGTTTCCGGTTCAATAAATTCTACTGAAAAGTAATTAATCACAGAATGAATTTCTACAACTAAAAAATACTTTAATTATGCAATAACGGATGAAAATAATTTAAATGTTTAGTTAAATTGCATATTCTCATGCTCGTATTAATTATTGTAATATTATTCAAAGTATTCGCAGTGGACTCCCCTCACTATGAAATTAGCCACACCATTCTATAATATATTATTTATTTAATCAAGTCAAGATGCATAACGAAACGGCTTTTGACTATGATTATAATTAAACTCGTAATTAAACATTTATCTGAGAATATCTAAACACTAGAAATATTCCACTGAATTTACGATCCAGTAACGAGTATTCTGCAACAAAATTCTTTAGATGTATTTGTCTTTATAAGTTGAAATAATATTTTATTATAACTGATCAATGAATCAATAATGTTCTTGCTAATTCTGATTAATTCTAATTTAGGTTTTTCCATTTTTCCCATAATTAAAATTTTTATTTCACTGGTGAGGACTATATTGTAAAATTTGATACTCATTATCAATTAATAATAAAGTGAGACTTTCCTGTAAATCTGAATTATTTATAAGTATAATTTTTATATTCACAAAAAACGGTAAAAATTTAATATTATTATACTGGCGATAATTAAAAGTCGATAGAATTTTATTTTGATTTTACTATTTTTTTGTCTTAAATCTACAGGCTGAATATTAGAAAAACAATTTTTATTACAAATTTACTATTTATAAATTCAAAAAAAAAAAAAAAAATATGATTTCTTGTAAACATTTTTATTTCGTAATATATTAAGATAGTTATTATATCATTAAAATTGGTTATTAATTATTATTAACGTTAATAAATAATATTTCCACTAACAGATAACCCAAATTGTGAAATCAGTTAAATTAATTCATTGATTAATATAAAAATATTATTCAATTGTAATTTTTACATTTTGTTTGTTGTATATTTGGGATAACCCAACTTCTTTAAAATATCATCAAAGATAAAAAGTTAATTAAATATCTTAGTTGGTGGATAACTAAGAAAGTGTTGTTATTATAAAAAGTGGCAGTTGGGGTTGAAAAAACCATGTCTGAAGAATAATAGTTCTTACTCATTTATCAAGACTATCTTATATATTATACCTAGATTATTCTCAATGAAAATCTCCTCGTTTAAAACTGTTAATAGGCCATTAGTGTGGAGGTGGGTTGTTTCAGTGATTGGAGTTGTCATTTTTCTAATTTTTATTTTGATGTCTTAAAAGAGTGGTCGGTTTCCCCTCGTTCTGGTTGTTTAGATGGTGACCACAGAGCATATCATATTGGTCACGGTTACCGCTTCTCTTCACTTCCAACTCATCGTCATGATCATCATCGCAGACTTGTACAATTAAAAATTATCCCATGACACTGGCGGTTCTCATACCTGGCTAATTAGAAACACCGCCACTGTGAGGAATGTAGCCTGATTAATATTGATAAGGGGCGATGCGAATACTCACTCCTCTTAAAAATGAAACTGAATTTCAATTTGTGTTTTTATGCACTTATTCTCCATTATTCAATTATACTATACCCGTTCAAGTACATCAATTTAATAATTTATTCGTCATAGTATTTTGACCAAAAGAAATTATTTCATATGGGTTCATCAGAATACTTTACTTACAATAATATATAGGATGGACTTTAATCATTGAGATATTTTTATTAACTAATTTCACAGTTTGTTTCATCTCTTATTGGTAACCATAGTTTTCTCGCCAATAGATAATTATAAAGCGCTATTTCAAATTAATCTGAAAAAAAAAATCGCTGTAACTTACACGAAACGCACATTGTGTAATTATATATTTTGTCATTTAAAATTACCTATTTTTAATATTTTCACTCAAAAATTCATCCCTTATATTGAGACCCAAACTTTATTAACTTAAAATATACATATTTTTTATTTATTTATTTTATTTATCTAATATATATATATACATATAATTAATCGTAAAAGAAAAGCATGAGCCATCATCATCTTGCCTAAACCTAATGCGGTTCGGCGATGATGGACATTTGTCAGTATTATGGAAGAAAGGTGAGAAAAATGAACAAATAGAAATATATAAGAAATACAACAAAAAATATAACATATTATAAAAAATAAAGAGAACATCATGATTGCTTAAATTTAAGGGATGACAAATATGTCATTTTCCACCCCACTGGCATTCCATTCATTCAAAAGAACTATGGATCTGGTTAATGGGGAGTGACGGAATATTATTCCCTAGTGGTCATAGGGGTTGCAAACAAGGAGTGAGAGCAACAGCGCATATAATTCTCGAGAACAAACAAACTGATGCGACTAAGTATATCTGGGAACTTACTATTAATATTTGAGCCTAACATTATGTAGTATCTTTTTAAATAATTACTTATCTATGTATTTTTTTAAAACTTTGTTTCATTTCTTATCTAAATTTAAATAAATAGTTTGAATTATTGAGATACACGTTTACAAAATCTACATATTTAACATTCTGATGAAAGATCATTGTTATTCCATCTATTTAATCGAATTATTTAGATGCGACAGAATCGTTTAAGGTTCAATTGACGCGTCGATCACTTGTCGTTTCAACACCGAATTAATGTAATTCTCTCGTAATTAGAGTGTAATAATAATATACATACAAAGAGAAATATATATCCCAATTAATTTCACGCGATCCGAACAAGAGTCGATTTGGTTCATGCTTTGGATATAACGGAACGAAGACACGCCCGAACAACAAAAAGACTTCAACGAATGGCCGTGGAAAAATACCATTTGCCCCTATTTTCAACAATATGGATTGCTCATCAATCTGGAATAATTCACAAATCGAATAGCAGTGAATGTAAAATAATTCTTATAGCTAGACTAAAAATTGGCGAGATATACAATAGTTAAGTAAGAAGAAGAATGACAGAACCAAGCTAATTTATCGCGAACGGTCCTAATTGGTTATACTAATTCCAACACATAATGCTGTAATACCAAATCAATTCCTATACAATACATATTAAATAAATAAGTTTGCAAATTTAAAAATAATTATAAACCGATACGCCTTAATATAGGCAATCACAACAACATCTAATAATAATTTAAAAAAAATGGCTTTAACAAACATAATCACAAAGACAAAATTGAAAGGTATAAGAACAAAGATCATTAAGTCATAATTTTCATACGGTGAAACAGAAATTGAATAAAAATAATAAATTTATTAGCTAATCACTTGATATAATCTGTACTCGTTTTTGGTATGTATATATATCTATTTACTTATTTAACACCCCCATTAATATGGTTGCTTGGGGATTATATCGAGCGTTAAGTGTGAATTGTCTATAGATAGTAAAAAATCAATAAGCGGACATTTCTTCGGTCCAATGGCCACCCATCCGCCCATTATACAATATTATTCTCACCTGCAGCCTTTCACAATCATCCATCATCACACCTTAATCCAACAGGATATAACAGACTTCCGAACAATATTATTAAACCTTTAATACTGTTCCTTATATCTATATGAATATTTATTTTAGATTATGCATAAAACTACTTAATTTTAGTTAATATAAGGAGTGCCCGTTGTGGTGGTGATAAACAATCGCTCGTGATCATAAACCACGGCTAATTAAATCGACTTAAAAGTTCTTGATATATTATCTATGGTTGATTATAGTAGAAGGGGCGGTCTTCAGTAGACTTATTAGAGTGTCTACCAGACTAGAAACAAACCTCCTCAAAGCACCAGCTTCTCATTTTCCATATCGCTACACCCAACATGCTTCGGTAATTGTTACCACCACATCATCAGTCCAACGACTATGTAACTGTCAGCTTTTTATATAATAATCATACCGAGGGGTCATTGTATTTATATTGAAGACCTGCTTTTTTGCCAATTTGCTAGTAGACTCGTGGTAAGTAGCTTTATTGAAGCAAAAAATCAGTCTACAAATGAATTATTTCTTTAAATTAGTGTCTTCATTGAATACATTACGGTTTTAATTGTATTTTATATCCGAAATTCGATAAATTAATCTACAACCATTTCATAATTTGAAAATGCCGCCCATTTTATAAGTTTGTTCTTCACTTGAAGCACTAGTGGCATCTGTGCGCTCAATAGCGAATTAATTATAGATGAATAAGTAATTCAAGATGGAAAATATGCAAATTATAATATTGTTTATCAATTTTTGTGGTTTAGTCAGTGCTTAAAGAATTTTCACACAAAAGACTTCAATAAATTTTGCTTATTTTTTAAATGGCAAACTTTACATTTGCTGTCATTTGAGAAAGATAGACTGTAGATAACTTGTTAAAAGTGTTGTTAATTTCACTTTTTAACCTTCTTTACTAATAAGTGTGTATAATGTAACTAAAATATCCAAAGTCCATAATTAATAAATTCAATAAAACTTGTAAACACGTTATTATTAATACGCATTTCGTAGTTAAAACATGGATTCAACAATTCTCAGTGTCCCACAAGGTGAAATTGAAGGCGTTTTGAATAAAACTTTATCAGGATTCGAATATTATAGTTTCAATGGAATCCCTTATGCAAAACCGCCCATTGGAGAACTACGATTTCAAGTAAGTCTCACAAATACAGATATTTATATCATAATACTATTAAATTTTTTTTAAATTCATAATATACTAATTTTCAGAACCCAATACCGGCAGGTCCTTGGGAGGGAACTTGGGATGGTACTTATGAAAGAGAGATGTGTTCTCAATTTGAGGCATTTGTAATGAAGCAGTGTGTTGGATCAGAAGATTGCCTGTATCTCAATGTACATGTTCCTAAAATAAGTAAATTGTCGAAACCTCTACCGGTTCTCATTTGGATACACGGAGGAGCTTTTCAAATTGGTTCCGGAAGTTCAATTATGTACGGTCCAGATTTCTTCGTTGAAAAGAACATTATTGTAGTCACAATCAATTACAGGATTGGATTATTGGGATTTTTATGTCTCAATATTCCAGAAGCTCCGGGTAATATGGGCTTGAAAGATCAAGCTTTGGCTATCAAATGGGTAAATAATAATATTGACAATTTTGGTGGTGATATCCGAAATATTACATTAATGGGTGAAAGCGCAGGAGCAGCTAGTGTACAATTTCATATTGTATCTCCCGTTACATCGGGTCTGTTTCAGAAAGCCATTTGTTCATCCGGCTCCTGTTTAGCACAATGGGCCATTAAAGATGAACCTGAAATAAATGTCAGAAGAGTAGCTGAATTCTTAAATTTTCATCCAAAAGATAATAAAGAACTGTTTGAATTTTTTAAAAACCTTCCTGTTTCGGAAATAGTTGAAGGTGTGAAGAAAACCTTCAAAAATCAATTAGGTATTCCATTTTGTCCTGTGATTGAAAAAATATATCCGAATCAAGAAAGTTTTATGACACAACATCCTATGGTCACAATAGAATCTGGAAATTTCAATAAAATACCCATTCTATCAGGATTCAACTCGGAAGAAGGTTTATTTTTTGCTCTTCCGCCTTTGGCTTTATACGATGAAAAGAAATACTCTGTAGGTGTGTTGAACAAATTCATTGAAAAATATTCTGGGACAATCCCCTATGAATTAAAGGGAAGGATTTCCGAGGAGAAAAGAAAAAACATAATAAATGAAATACAAAAATTTTATGTCAATCCAAAAGACTTGTTCAAAGGTTTCACAGATTTCATGACTGATATTGAATTTGCAGTGAATATGAGGCAATCCTGTCGAGTATTCTCAAAATACTCTCCTTCAATATATTTCTATTGTTTCTCTTATATGGGAAATATCAATTTTCTAAAAGTATTAAATTCCAAAAACTATACTGGTGCAGCACACACTGACGATTTGACATATTTATTTGATAATAAATTATTATCTATGAAAAATATTACTCCCACCGAAGAAGATTTGCTAATGCGAAATACCTTCATAAATCTTTTTTCAAACTTTATCTATTATGGGTGGGTAGGAACAAATTATAAAATACTGACACAAAAACTATATTTTCTCAATTTTCAGGAATCCTACACCAGACAAAATCAATGGCATCAAGTGGGAACCTTTCAAAGAAAATGATCAAAACTGCCTGTTGATTGACAAGGACCTTAAAATATCACAAACTGTTCGCTTGAATAGTTTTGCTTTCTGGGATAAATTGATATTGCAGAGTAAACTTTGAATATTCAACAAAATGCTAAAATTATTAATGTATCTATAATTATAATCTGTGATCAATGAGTGAATAAAGTTCATTGTCTGTGATGGTTCATTATAATCATATTTTTATGTTTGGTATTTATGCTATTTTTTTATATTGTTATTTTTTAATGTCAAATATTTATATTTTTCCTACAGATAAAATATATCTGGCAGTACTGTCAAGAAATGTTTGACAGCTGTCAACCATAATAGGTTATATTTGGACGTCTCCCTATTTTGTTGTTGAATTTTGTATTTTATTTAGATTTTTTTATTGGAGATCTACATCATTTCATTCTGGAAGTAAGGATGTTTTAACCTTTGTAATAGAACTAAACTTATTTGCATTTTTCAAAGAGATTAATATTTTTGTACTATTAATATTCCATTATATGATGATTATTATGTTATATATAAATTATAGAAAAAATAGTCAACTTTTTGTTTTACTCATAACATAATTAGATACCCACACTATTAATTTATTATTAGAATAAATTTCTCCAAATACTATATTTTCCTGTCAGATTAATTTTATTTTATTGAATACTACATATATTATTCAATAAAAGGAAATAAATATTTTAGGTTATTATTTATTTAATATGCACTTATTCATCGTTGGTTTCAAACTCGCAGATTAGCCAATTGGTAGTTCCCAGTCTAAAACAATAATTAAATTAACTTGGCATAGAAACGGACAAAATGAATATCTTTGGCAATTACCGAATACTTTTCCTAGGAAAGATGACAATCAGAAAAATAAATACAGTAAAGTATCATAAATGTTTTCTTAATAAAATTAACTATAGCTCAACATTGGAAATGTATTTATTTATAGATAAACATAATCATGTATATCTCGAATATCTTTTTCTAGTATGAAATTATTTGTCCTCTTGGACTGTTCCTACAACAACGTTTTAGTTTAAATATGTCTGCAGTATACCAAAAAATTCTCCTTAAATATAATATTGAACACTGAATTGAATAAAGATTTTATCACATAACGCCATTTTGGTATACGTGAAGTGCAGTTGTTTGTTCACCTTATCTCTTTTTAAAGAAAAAATTTCATTCAATATAATTTCAAATTCATTTAAGATATAACCTGACCAAACTCAAATTTGTCTTTTTAGACAATACTGAATTTCCTGAATTATTAACATTTCCTTAGTTAAATTTCATATGTATAGATATTTATAGGTAAGTTGATTTTCTTCCTTATTCTATCAAAAAGAAAATGTCACAGGAGGACAATTTTTGTGTTTAATTATTTATTTTTTTTTCCAATTTTGGGTGAATATTAAATTTCTTCAGTAACAATAAAAAAATCAGACATAAAAAATATAATTTGTTAAATCAATATGTTTATTATTTGTTATAATAATCATATTGATTTAACATTGTTATTTTATCATTTTAGCCTAACTTTTTCACCAACACTAGACATTTTGAACACACAATGAGCAATCCGAGAATAAAAATATCACAAGGAGAGCTGGAAGGAAGGAAAGCGTTGTCCCCTAATGGCTTGGATTATTATTACTTCAAAGGAATACCTTATGCAAAACCACCTCTAGGTGATCTTCGATTCAAGGTATTAGAAATGTCAAATGATTTTTGATCAATTTTATAAATCTTATTAATTTTAGGATCCTGTACCACTTGATAAATGGGATGGTGTAAGAGATGCATCAAAAGAAGGGAACATGTGTCCTCAGCAAGAATATGGATTGGATAAATTCGTTGGAAATGAAGATTGCCTTTTCTTAAATGTATTTACATCATCTTTGGAACCTCAAAGAAAACTTCCTGTAATGGTTTGGATTCATGGTGGTGCTTTTATGCACGGTTGCGGTCATTCGAATAGCCCCCAATTACTTATTGAAAAAGATGTTGTGGTGGTATATATAAATTACCGTTTATCTGTTTTGGGATTCTTGTGTGCAGATGATCCGGAATTTCCTGGAAATGCAGGTCTCAAGGACCAAGTATTATCACTGCGTTGGATACGAGAAAACATTGAAAAATTTGGTGGGGATTCTAACAATGTAACTATTTTTGGAGGTAGTGCTGGCGGTGCTTCTGTTCATTTGCTTTCACTATCTCCAATGGCCAAAGGACTTTTTAACAAAGCTATAGCCCAGTCAGGCACAGCACTATGTCCGTGGGTTCTAAACCCAAATCCTATTAAATATGTAACAAAACTTGCATCGATTCTAGGAAACACCACAGACAATACAAAAGAAACCGTAAAATTCTTACAAACGGTCCCTGTAAAAGATCTAATACTGGCTACTTACAAAACATTAGATCAAGATAGTGAAAACAGATTACTACCGAATGTATTTACACCAGTTGTAGAATCCAGCTTTAATAATGTGGAGAGCTTTCTAACAATGCATCCTGAAGATGTCATTAAGAATGGACTGTATCATGATATTCCTTTCATGGCTGGTTATTCATCTAAGGAATCTGTTTTTATGTTTGAAAAAATAAGTCATGATGTGAAAAGTTGTGCAGATATCATTAAAGATTTAAGATATTTCATCCCTTTGGTTCTAAAAATCCCCTATGATTCTCCTGAGGCTTCTAAAATCGCTGATGAAATTAACAACCTTTATTTTAACAAACAAGAAATTGGTGTCAACAATTTGTCATCCATAATTGATCTCGTATCAGATTACTTATTTAGACATGCCACCGATAGACTTTTAAGGATTATGGTTAAGCAATCAAAATCACCCATCTTCTATTATGAGTTCTCACATTTTGGAAATCATAGTAGATACAAGTCTATTTCTAAAAGACTCAATGTTGATAAAGCAGGGCATTCTGAAGAAAATTGTTATCTATTTTCATATAAACAATTTGAAAATGTTCCTCCTACCCCTGAAGATATTGTAACCAGAGATCGCCTTATAAGAATGTGGACTGATTTTGCTAAATTTGGGTAGGTTTTGAGACATCATTATCTAACATAAATTTATGAATATATTTATATTATATAAACTTTTTATATTCTAGAAACCCTACACCAAAAATTGATGAATTAATTACGACTATATGGAAACCTATCACACCAGACAGTATTAATTATTTAAATATTGGGCATAATCTTGAAACCGGAACTGATCCTTCCTACGATAAACTCAAATATTGGAATGAGTTGTATAAAAATTTCAACAATGATGATTAATCAATATTTGCGAATTGTTATCAACTTTTCAAATATTATGTAATTTTTGTGGTTTTAATCTAAAAAAATATTTTTCCTTTAACCACAAACCTCAACAGAGGTGAATATTGTTTCACTCAGATGTGTCTCTCAACTAACTATAATGTATTAATAAGTATTTTCTACAAATAATACTTATAAATATAATTTGTTAAAATTAATTAATTGTAATACATATACAAAACAAACTCTTGCCTTTATTAATTATTAAAAAATTATCACACTGATTATGATATTTTATTTTATGACAGCACAAAGATTTTTCACAATAAGTACATCATTCACATAAATAAACAAATATAAAAGAAATTATGAATGACCCAATAGACTCAGTTGAACATTATTATATTTATTTTATACAAATTGTGTTAATATAATTCATAATCAACGCAAATGAACATTCTTCTGTAATTTTTTATATTAGCAAATAACTTTATATTTGTATTGTTAAAATTTATAAACATTTTTAAAAGACCCTTTCGTGCTCTTAATAAATAAATTTTGTATTATCATTTGGTTGGTTAAGCAATCTTGAACTTCTCTGGCTTATAAAATAAACAAAACTGTGTGTAAGTTTAAATCATAGCTCATTCACATTGTAATATTTGGGTCTAAACAATGTCTCCAAAACCAAGGGTAGAATTATTTCAAGGAGTCGCAGAAGGTATCTCCGTCACCAACTGTAATGGTACAAAATATCACTGTTTTATGGGAATCCCATATGCAAAACCACCAAAGGGGGATCTCAGATTCAAAGTAAGTCTTCAATTTACTACAAGTTAGCCACTTTATAAAAAGCTACATATAATAATTAATAGGCTCCTCAACCGGCTGGAAAATGGGGTGGCATTCTTAATGCATCCGATAAGAAAATTTGTGCACAAGTCAACGATGAAAATAATGTTTTTTCTGGAGACGAAGAATGTTTAACATTAAATATTTACACCAGGGAGATATCCCCAAAGAAGCTGCCAGTTATTGCTTGGATTTATGGCGGTTATTTTTTAAAAGGCAATGCAAACTCGTACGGGCCAGATTATTTAATCGAAAAGGATGTTGTGATCGTCCAGATGAACTATAGAGTTTCTATCCTTGGATTTTTATGTGCCGACACTCCCGATTATCCCGGAAACGCTGGTTTGAAAGACATTGTTCTGTCACTCAAATGGATTAAAGATAATATCAGTGCGTTTGGTGGCGATCCTGATAACGTAACTATCGGAGGATGCAGTTCAGGATCTGCTGTCGTTCATTTGTTGACTCTTTCGCCATTGTGTCGTGGGCTTTTTCACAAGGCTATTATGAGTTCCGGGTTTGCTTTGTCGGAATGGTCTTTATCGAGAAAACCAATAACCATGCTTTTAAAATGTGCCAAATATCTTGGATACAGTGGTGAAGAAAACATGGATGAAGTTATGCAATTTATGCATCAGATCCCTGCTGTTAAGCTTACCGAAGCGGCTGTTAAAAATCAATCGATTCATTCAAGGAATTTCTTACCGGTGGTTGAAAAGAAATTTGAAGGAATTGATGCATTTTTAGATTACCATCCAGTGAATATAATAAGGAACAAACAATTCATAGACGTGCCAAGTATAATTGCATATACGCAACGTGGGAATCCGTATATTTTTGCAAAAAAATATCATATGATACTAACCGTGCAATGGAATTTATTGGGGATTTTAAAAATTTTATACCTCAGAATTTGCGAGTTGACTTTGCTTCCAAAGAGGCCAAAATACTAGCCGATCTATTTAGAAAAACTTACTTCGGCGATGCTGATATTAATCGCGAAACATTTTTGAAAGCTCTCGAGTTTGTCTCTGATTATATGTTCAAACAAGGAATCGATCAAAATATACGAATTTTAAGCGAAGTCGCTAAATCACCCATCTACCTATACGAATTTTCTTATCTCGGTAACATAAGCAGGAATAGAGAAATTTCTTTAGCCATGGGAGTACATGCAGCTTCACATTCAGAGGACAATGCCTTTCTTTTTAGGTATAAAAGCTTGGATTCTATTGTGCCAACTGAGAATGATGTGAAAACTCGGAACAGACTAGTTCAAATTATAACGAATTTCGCTATTTATGGGTAAGAACAAGAACACATTGAAACCATTATTATTTAATATATATATTAACTATTAATCTTTCAGAAATCACACTCCAATATTAACAGATTTAATACCAATCGAATGGCCACCAATTAGCTCTGACAAGTTGAACATGCTGAATATTGGAGAAAACTTAAACATTGACGTTTATAAGACAACTCCAGGTTTGGATTTATGGTTCGAAATGCAATTTGGAAAAAATGAAGACGGATCTTTGAAAATGATACATTCTCGCCTTGAAACTCCGCCATACAAATAATCACTTTTGTAATAAGACCAAATTATAAGAATAACAATAAATTATTCGGTTTTCATTTTTAGAATTTACCCAATACTTTATACTGAAGAATAATAACATCAAAATATGTTTAATAGATTGTGAAATTTAATTATATTTTAATTAAATCAACTGTTTGATAAATGCCTAATTTATTAATAATTGTTATTAATATTTTAAATAGGCATGTTTGCTTGCTAGCACAAAATATTTATATTAATGTGGCCACTTTCCAGATCAAAACTCTCGTTTGCCGACCAAAACTATTTCTATTATTAAAACGACAGAAAATAGCTCGACACGAGATCTACATAATGTATTAGTAAAACTATAAGATTGTGACTTGTGAAGTGTATTAATTAGCTAAAAGTAAACAGAATGTTTATCTAATAATACAAATAATAATATCATATAATCAGGTAGCCAACATGTGGGACTCAGTATTGTACCATCGGTCGTGCACCACGGACATAATAGTATTATAACAACATATCATATCACATTATCAGTAATTCCTTATCATCCATTCATGATTGAGTGGTGTCAGTCACCATGGAGCTGCTCATGCTGATGCTGCTTCTCTCGGTACTTCCTCAGGACTCGAAGGTGGCCGGAGACTTCAGGATCGACAACGAAACAGCTGGTCAATTCTTCACACATGAGATCTTCGAGAAGTACGGCGACGACAAAGTCATCACATTCGAGGTGTACTATTTGTTATTTTCCTTCCTAATCGCTATTTTAAAGATAAGTCAGATTGTCCTCGACAACGGATCCGGAATCGAGTAATTTATTCATAATCTTTGGTGTGCATTTTATTGAATGATGAGCCCTCTAAATTAAGCCAGTGATTCTACAATTTCGGAATTACAACATATCCTTTATGAGTTCAAAATCTAGAACAACCGTTTCATTTCTACTCAAAAATCTATAATCCTGACTCAAAGCAATCAATATGTTTTATATTTCTTAAATCATAATTGTTGAAAACAAAATGTTTCACTATGCATTTCAAATATGTTATATATTTATAATAAAAATAAACCCAGAATCCATACCCTGAGTAGATAAATTGTGAGGAAATTTTCAAAACCATGATAGTGGAATACAAATAAAAACTATGATAGGTAACTGATAATACTATTAATCACATCTTTTAAAGAATTCCAATATGTACTTACATTCCACTTTATTCCACAATTTTAGTGAAATATAAAATGCATTAGGTATCTATATATCTTATATTTTAAAGAAAATTATTTGTTGTAATTTCCACAGTATTTGTTTGTTATATTTTCCACAATACTGTGGAAATTACCTCAAACAATTTTCTTTAAATTATGGAATTCCACCAAGAAGTCAACACTATCAACAATCTATATCTCTTAATTGATGTAATAACATTTTTTATTTGATTAAAAAGAGGTATTCAATCATAGGATTTTCAGTTCAAGTATTCGGGTTAACAGGGGTTCCGATTAACGAGGCTCCAATGTACTGTGTAAATAAAAATCCTGATTGTTTGAAATCGACATGCCCTTAAATTTAATGAATGATTTTATCTAGGTATATAATTATCTGTCGCATTATTTATTTATTTTTACTTACTATCCCAAATGATCCACTGCAGTGTTGGATAAAAAATACAATTTTAATTTTCATTAATAAATAAACTGTTAATTTTATAATTGGATGTTAAGTTCAGGATATCCATGTTTTAACTAAGTTTGGCATTGATGAAAAATTTTATATTAAATGTAGTAAAAATACCATTGGGAAATTAAAAGTATAAATATAAAACATGAGGTGGCAGAACATTTATTCAAACGAATTCCTCCCACACTGTCTCCTAAAATAAGAGCACTTTTATTAAATTAATTTTATTAATACCAATATAATATTGTAGGCAAATAGTAATTGTATGGGTATCCATAAATATAAAAATAAGTAGAATTTTAATTATTATCTAAATATAATAGTAAACATTGGACGAACTTAAAGTGTATATTAATTCATAAAATACGCGTTTTTGGCAAATATTCATCAATAATTTCCATAAAGATAACTCTATATTCTAGATTCTATAATGGAAAATCAATAATCTAAATTAATGAGAGCTTTATTTTGGTTTGCTATATAAGTACATGGATTTTACATTGAACTAATTGATAACAAAACAAGAACTAAACAGACTGTTTTAATCTAATCAAAGTACATAAAATGTCATGTCAATTCCACAAATAAACAATCGTTTATTATCAGTTTTCCACTTTAAGATTATTTAATTATGTGACTTCCTACTTCAACAGCCTTCAACGGAGTGTATTGTTATCATATTTTATTAATTATTTAATATAATAATTATAGGGATTCGAGCATTTATTGTACAGTCTTGGTCTTGGAGGTCGTATTTTCGATGATCCACACGAATTATCTCTTCACAAATACAACGGAACCTTCAATCAAATCCACGATCCGAATCATCGTCACAAGAGGCACACCTCATCGGTGAAAGGTTAGAAAAATATCATATTTACTCAACAAATACACACCTAATGCCCAGAAGTGTTTATCTTAAGCGTACAAGATGCATTGTAATCGATAAATTCTATATACTTTATTCGAAAGATAAGTGTTTTCTAAATGATAAGGTGTCGTCAAAAAAGACTGATAAATACTTGTTTTTACAGCCGTGCCTACTTCAAAAATTAAGCAATGCCTGTCTCCACAAGATATCGTCGATATTTACGGATTGAAAAATAAAGATGGCATTATCAGGATTGATCCTAAAACATTCCTGGGCTTATGTCCCGCTTTGGTGTATCAAATTGATCAGAAGTCTTGCTATCAATTGCCACCTGATATGAAAACCAACGAGGAAATTTATTTGAGTAAGTATTACATTTGTAATAAATGTGAATATAGATTACACTGTAGAGAATCAGTCAGTTACAATCAATAAATCAAACTTTCACAATTCGAGTCCTTTCTTAAAATTGTTGTTTGTTATAGAGAAAACTTTTTTAGTATGTCTAGTACATTTTTCCTCCTTTCTTTAGGCTCTTTAATATTTTCATAAAATATATGCCATCTTATTTTGATCGATATACGGAAATATCTTAGTCTTGTTTTATAATATTTAATACTCTATGTATTAGTGCCTTATAAACAGACCTAGTCCAAGTGGGTGTAGTTTTTGACGTAGCTCTGCGACGATTTACTTTACAAACGATTTAACGATTTATTTTTATTGTTGTTTTAATTAACCTAACCTAAACTAATCGGAGATTAATACTTAGATTCTAGGATTTTGAAAAAAACGGAAAAAAACTTTGGTTGTTTTGTAATTAAAATCCAAAATATTAATTTTACAGCTTTTGTTCGCGGAAAGACATAAATTATATTAAAATAAACATAGATTAAACATTATTTTAGCATGCTTTTATTAAAGATATGCACATTATTTGCAAGCATACCTAGTGTAATGAAGTGATTTGTTATTTTAGAGCTCTACAACGATTTATTTTATAATATTGCATTATTATTTGATCATTGTATTATTTTATTTCAACTCTCTGATATTTACAAAAAAACATTATACATAGAATAATACATTTTACCGAACAATAAAGCAATTTAATAAAAATGTAATCTACGATTGTGAGCAACTGAAAACCTGTCTTTTACTCTCTTGGCCGAGGTTTACTTATCAGATCTAACAAAATAACATATTTTTTCCCGTATATTTCTATATTGCTCAAATTGGTATTTTATTTATTTTCAGCATGGATCTACGCCGCTGTTAGTGTTTTGCTTATAAGTGCTACGGGTCTTTTTGGAGTAGCTTTAATTCCAGTGATTCAGTCCGTTATATTTAATCAACTGATGCACTTTTTAGTGGCTTTGGCAATTGGCACTCTTTGTGGAGATGCAATGTTGCACTTGTTGCCTCATGCACTTGAGAATCACTCAGTGTCAAAGGAAGATCACCACAATGATCCGATTTGGAAGTGTTCAATGACTCTACTAGCAATATTAATATTCTACTCAATGGAGTCTATAATGAGAATGATAGTCGGTGGAAAATCTCACAGTCATTCCCATGAGGATAACAATTACGAATTAGCTCCCACTTCAGAATTACCACTAGCAAAACCCAAAACGACTATTACTCCAGTCGCATTGATGGTAATCCTCGGTGATGGTCTGCATAACCTTACTGATGGTTTAGCTATCGGAGCAGCTTTTAGTAGTGATACTGTCACTGGATTTGCGACTGCTTTGGCTGTTTTCTGTCATGAACTTCCTCACGAACTGGGAGACTTTGCCGTACTCATTAGATCAGGAATGTCTGTGAAAAAGGCTCTTTATTACAATGTGCTTTCGTCTATTCTCAGTATTTTTGGAACTGTGGGTGGATTATGGCTTGCTGAAGACCACGAATCGACTTCCCAATGGATTTATGCCGCGACTGCAGGAACATTTTTATACATCGCATTGGCTGATCTTGTTCCTGAAATAAGTAACAAGGAAAAACAAACATTCCCTGATTTTATTTTTTCGTTTGTGGGCACGTTAGTCGGTTTTCTAATAATGTTGACCATAGCCCTGTATGAAGATTCTTTGAAATCTTTGTTCTAGTGTTAATTACAGAGTTTTATTCTGTTTTCCATAGTGATATTGATTTATAATAATTTCTGCCAAAAAAACCATTATATATATATATATATATATATATATATATATGTATTAAATTGGTTGATATTCCAAAAATTAAATAGCTTTATATTGTGTGTGATAATTTTATATCAATGTTGTATTATTTTTAATTTTAATGTATAATGAAAAATAAATATATTAAAAATTTAATTTATTTCCTATGGTATAAACCAGCGTAATAGCTCATGGGAGAAGGCGCGTGGCTACAAATACTGTGGTCATGGGTTCAAATCTCATTCATCCCGGAAATAATATTATTAAAATCCCGATCGATCATCTCGATTCAGGCTTACTCTGATTTCCTGGATTGTAAGATAAATACTGAGGGGATTATTAAATCAAGGAAAGCTTAAAAGTTAAGATCACCGACAGACAGTGAATTAACAATTTATTGTCTAAAAATAATAAAAATGTAAAAAAAGCTTCTCGGGGCGCATATTAAAAAAGTTATTAAAAATGTACATAGCTTGGAATTGTCAGGTAAATTGGTGCTAAAATAATGAAGATGGTAAAATTAATCCAGTTAATTTTCACTACAAATAAACCTCCATTTTTTCAAAATAAGTTTGAAATTTATCTAGTATGTAAAAAAGTAATACACTAATTTAAATTCAAGACGTCATCATTGCCTATTGTGTTCTTTTAAACAATGAACGGATATTGGTACAGAAAATAGGGTTTTTAAACAAATCTCCCATAGATACAAAATAGATTAAAAGTTATAATATGAAATTGGTTCACCGAATTAAATATTACCATCACGTCTGAACTCTCAAAGGTTGTGTTCTCAAAATTTAGTTTGATGTTAAACAAATATTGAGAAGCACTGCAAAAACAGTGCGGAAATCGAGTCGAAAGAAAATAACTGGTCCGTCTTTTAAACTTTAGTCGATATTTTAAATGGAGTTGACCGGTTTCACTTTTGCCGATGTGACCGAATTTGGGCATCTGTTCTCTGACTTGTTTACATTCCGTATACGAAGTGTGGGCGGTAATATAGCCTTGTAATCAGAGCCGTATAACGAGGGGGCACTTGTCCAAATTAAATAAAAAATTATTATTACATTACAACTAATTGACATAAAATTACCTCACGCTATCCCCAATTCAAGAAACATCCTGTCTACGTTTCTTTCTTGCTTTAAATTAAATTACCAGAAAAACAAATCTAGAATTACATTTGCTATTTAATTTGTATACAGTCTAAAATATTCTATTTTTATTATATTTATTTAATTAATTCATTCGGATGTCATTATTTGACCTGTATAGTTTTTCATTCAACAAACCAGGCGTGCATTTTCCACGTAACAGCTGATTCATTATGTGACGAAGTGCGAAATAAAAAAAACCATTTCAATGAGAAATAAGTATGACCACACAAACTAATAATGACTCAGATATGCATATACATAAATTATATATTTATTTTATTACTAAATAAATCTCTAAAAGTAATGATAGGTCAGAATATGATGCAAGTTTCTGGGGCAATCCTCCGTTTGGTGCAGATTAATTAACACATAATAATGGAGGATATATTAGAATCAGTTTTAAATATAATATCAGTCTTGTAATAAACAAATCCTCCATTTGGTGCAGAATTAATTTAAATATTGTAATAATTTAGTAAGAGAATCAAATTTTAATACAATATCAGTCTTGTAATGAATACCGTAGTACCTCGAGATACGAATTTAATTCGTCCCGGTATCATCGTCGTATATCGTTTTGATATCTCAGTCGTCGAAAAGTAATAAAAGAATCGTATCTCAAAGCAATTTTTCCCATACAAACTGCCATTAATCCGTTCTAGCCCCTCGAAAATTCCTAGCAAAAAAATGTTTTTTTTTTAACATATCACGTGTTTTTTAATTAAAAAAATGTTTATGTACATTTTGTAAAAACGGCAATGGATAATTTGAGGTTAAAATAAATAAACTAGTTATAACGCACATCATAAATATTTATTGATTATTAATTGATTTTTACATATATATACAAATCTGGCGCGAAATCCTAGTAGTGACCTTCTATATTCTTCATCTTTAAAATTGTCGTGCATAAAAATTCGTAACTCAAATTTTCGTCGTATGTCGAGGTAGAAATTCTCGATTTATACATATATATATATATATATATATATATATATATATATATATATATATATATATATATATATATATATATATATATATATATATATATATATATATATATCAAACCCTTCATGTGGTGCACAGGTTCTCAATGTTCTCAGTAACACAAGCCATTCATTGATTATTATTGGATTATATTATATATATATTAGTTCAGTCGTATTAAACCATTTTCTAGTCATCTCTTTCTGTTGAACAACCAGAGAGGGATGACACCCCCACTTTGGGAACCACTGATCAGATATAATCCAGATAAGATAAGGTCAAGCATCGAAAACCTTAAAGATTCTGAGTAAACCACAATTGTTTGTCATACAAAATTTGTTTTTAGCGGTGATCGTAAATGTTATAGGTATCGATATGCATTGGTTGTGAACAAAAAGTTAGGAAGGTGACATCAGTGAGTCGCGAGTAAGTGGGAGGACATGGCGGGGGCGCCTCCTCCCACAGCCTCCGAACACCAGGCCTCAGTATCTCTTTGACCCTCCTCGTCAACCATTCTACCATAACAAATTATCTAACATTCCGTACCTGTGTGTTGAGTGTACACTAATCATACACCGTTTCCTGTGTTTGCTCAGTAACACCTGTAACACTGCATTGTGAGACCATCGCAATCAATTCAATCAATATTTTATTTACTTTATCATGTTTGTCACTGGCGGACACGTTGCATTATAATTCAAATTTCACGCATATATATGTACAATTTTAATACACCCAGTAAAGAGATTGTGTTGTGAAATAGAGTGTTGTTTTGCATAGATATTATGTACATACAAGTTGAACGCGATTTCTCCTTTTCTTCCCACGTTTAAATACAACTCGAATAGATTTCGACGCGCGTATAACAATTCATTTAATATTTTGTTTACTTATGGTATTTTTTTACTATAGGAATACCTGCAAGATGAGATAAGGAAATGATGCTCACTTTTTCTGAAATGTGCCATTTAGATTTTAAGAATTTGTGAATGAAACCACTCGAATCGTAATTTTAAAATGAATTCAATATTCTTTTGTATGGCCTTTGCCATATGCATTACATTACTTCCAAACTGTGATGCAGGGTTAGTATTTTTCTTTATTAATAACTACATAATTCTGATGACTTTATTATCTTTCTATTACTATTTTATAGCTATACGATAGTAGCTGGGAATACTATTCGTCCGTTTAGTGAATTTAGAGTTGCTGTCAGTCGAGAAGGAGGAGATTCTGATGCTTCTCTTCTGATTGAAGTTGGAGGAAAAGGAATGAGAGAATCACAACAAATAACTGTAAACCCAGATAGCACTTCGATTGTTTCTTTTAAGGTAGCTAATATACAATATCAATAAATTACACCACCTAAAATTATTGTCTCAATTTCAGATTGGAGCTTTAGATCTTGGCCAATATAATTTGTTAGCCCGTTCGATAACTGGCGATTCTTTTCAATCATCCACACCACTAATTTATAGTAACAAAACCTATTGTGTATTTGTACACACCGATAAAACTGTTTATACCCCTGGAGATATTCTGATGTTCAGATTACTAGTCTTAAATAAACACTTAAAACCTATACTGAATCAAAGACCACAATTGGTTCTCAAAGTAAGTTTTTTTGAACATATTCTTTTCTTTCTTGTGGTTTTAATTTTGTTACATTTGTAGGACAGCAATGGGAACATTATTGATCAGTGGACCAATGTGCAACTTATGAAAGGTGTATTTAGTGGTGAAGTAAAAATAGCCGAATTTCCAGCATTGGGTGATTGGCACTTTGAAGTTGATTTTCAGGGCCAACAATATAAGAAGAAAATTTTAGTTGCTGGTTATGTTTTACCGAAATTTAATCTACACATTGAAGCTCCAAAACATATTTATTTTGCTGACGGTACATTTGAATCTACCATCACTGCTGAGTATGTTTTACTAATTTTATATACATAATATTAATAAAAGCTTACTTCAAAAGACACGTTAGGGTAACACTTTTCAAGTCATTTGTTATATATTTGACAGTATGGTTTTGAAAATTGACAATTAAAGTAGGCTGATTTTCTACATTTCTATTCAAAATCACGACCAAACCATTCAAATTATAATAAAATAATGCGTGATATGAATAAGTTAGTACTTGAGAGTGAATTCTCTATTTCTTCATTAGTATTTTGACATACTTACTTGAAGATTTTTTTTTATTTACATATTCATATTCATCACACTCATCACCCAATGTAAGAAATCAATAAAAACATTTAAATGTTCTTGATCCAAAACGAGATATGCATAGTTATAAAAATACCTTTTAAAAGCAAAAGAGCTTTTTAACGTGTTTTTGGGAATAATTTCCAACGCTTTTACTAATTTAATAAATTTTTAGACAATTCAATGGCAAACCAATCAATGGTGAACTAACACTCAGTGCTTATCCGGTGTTTTATTCTGGGATAATTCAGCCAATATTTCAAACGCCCGTCAGAAAAGTGTTACCTATTTCTGGAAAAGTCAAAGTGAACCTTGCAATTGGACCTGAATTGGGACTAGGAGCTTTAGAAACTGGCGAAGTTAGATTAGTTGTAGTTGAAGCTGCTGTAGAAGAATCTCTTACTGGTCGACGACATAATACTTCAGTTTTAATAAACCTTCATGGTCACAATAGAGCCTTATCAAATACCGCTTCTAAGTTTTATAAACCTGAACTACCATACACCATTCAAGTGAGAATTTATTATTAAAAAACCAAGGAACATACACTCAATTAATATTTTTTTTAGGTAAGTGTCAATCAATGGGAAGAAAATAAGTCAACCGATTTTGGCAGTGCTACAATTCGTTACAGTTTTGAAGGAGAAAAATCAGAACGAACTATTGAAGATACTATTTCTCTTGACTCTAATGGTCGAGCTCAATATACATTCGTTCCTCATCCTCAGAATAATCAATCTATGATGAATATTGAAGTAAAATTTCATGATATTGTATTGACAAATCAAATATTTATAATTAAATATATTCCAGATAACTCACATGGACTTGAAAGACAGAATAACAAACATATTACCATCATACTCTTCAAGTGAAAATTTTATACAAGCATATTTAATGACACAAAACCCCTCAGTTGGCGATGATGTTAGAATAGGAATAAATTCAACGCAGCCTTTGAAATCTTTTACATATTATATTTTAGGAAGAGGGGAAATATTATTTGGGAAAACCATACGGGTAATTTATCAAACTTTTATATACTTTTCAAGATTATAAAGAGATTTGAAACTTTAGGTAGTACCAGCCAAAAAAGTTGAAGAGTTTAAATTTCAAGCAAGTCAAGCCATGGCTCCTGAAGCATCGTTGATTGTATCATATATCAGTGATAATGGGCAATTGATCGCATCATCTTTTATATTCAAAGTTTCAGGAATACTACAAAATCACGTAAATATTCCCTTGTAATATATAATACAAACTGACCCATTTTTTCATTTTAATTTTTTGTTCTTAGCTTAATATCAAAGTTGTCCCTGATTTGCCAGAATCACTTGGAAATTTAGATATAAGTGTGGCTGCTAGTCCAGATTCATATGTTGCTCTCATGGCTAGTGCACCCTCTCCTGATTTTTCAATAGCTACAGATCATCATTACAATGCTGGGGAAGGAGATGGACTTTCTATGAAAAAAGTAAATTCCAAAAACATATAAATATTTACAAAAATATGAAAAATTGCTCCCGAATACGCGTTAAAGGAACTCTTTCTTTGCGGTTAATTTTACATCATTTTATTATACATTAAAATTATAGTTTGGTGGGGTTTGTAAGGGACTATGGTAATTTACAGAAACCTAAGCATGACTGTCTTAATGTTATATATTCAATATAAATCTTCACAACACTGTAAAATAATGAATATAATTAATCAATCAAAAGAGTTTCCCTAAAAGTAAATTATTTCGTTTACATTTATTTAGGTGATAGATGAATTGAGAACATTTTCCAACTATCGAAAAACATTGAATTATCCATTTGAAGAAATTGGAGGGGCATTTACAAGTGACACATTCAAAGTAAGTCTACTAAATATGTGATATTTTTTCACACTAAATTGATGTATTTTTTTAGAAAGCAGGAGTGGTTTTACTAACCAATCACGTTGTTAATAGGAAACATCCAAGATGTGAGGTTTTTTTTTATTTATTTTTTTATTTAAATACTCACGCATGATTTAAATATTTATTAATTTTGTTGAAGTATATGATGAAAGCATGTCTGAAAATTCAGTACATGAAGATAGTACCAGGCCTCCATTAGCTGGTCCATATGCTTTCAGTCGCCTTCCTGCTCCACCAGCACCAAGACTTCATTTAGGTCGACTACCAACACCTACATGGTTGTTTGCGAATTTGACCCTAGGGTAGGTTAATCGATAGTTAGCAGTTATTTTAGACACAATTAATAATAAATATTATATAGTGGAGAAGGCAAAGGATTACTTGGGAGAAGAGTCGATGCTGAAGCTGGTGACGAATGGGCTGTTGGCGGTTGGAGCATACATCCAACAAAAGGGCTTGGTTTAGCACAAGCTGTCAAAGTCAATCCCAAGAAAAAGCTTCTCAAAATATCCCTCCCTCGTAATTTAAGACACGGTGAATTACTTGCATTGCCAGTTACAATTAAAAATCCATATTTAGCTACAATGAACGCAGAGGTAACACTCCATAACACACAACAAGACTTTGTATTTGAAGATGTTTCCAACGATGTAAATTACACGCCAAGTAAGGAATTTAATATATTTTATATGAGGATGATATATATTAAATTTATAATTATTTTTGACAGAATTAGAACTTTATAAAAGAATGAAGATGAGCATTCCTAGTGATCAAGTGCTGACCAAATATTTTTTCATATCAGTGCCTGTCACGTCGTTTTTGCCTAAAGTTGTTACAATCCGTGTAACTGCGACTGGAAGAGGACTTTCAGAGACAATTGAAAAAGAAATCACAGTTTTTGTATGTAGTTATGTAAAACAGAGCTATTTTAAATCATACAATACAATGTTATGAATATTTTAGCCGGATGGAGAAGAAGAATCAGTAAACATCGTGCAGCTTTTAGATTTGAGAAGTGGTAATACAAATGCCAATCTAACATTCAAAAGAAAAGCACATCCCAGTGGAAGAGTATTGCCAAGATATTCTAGTGAAGAAGTTCAAGTTTCTGTGGCAGGTTCACTAATAACTCCAGCACTTCAACAAATGTCTAGATTGTTAGAAACACCACCAGCTAGTGGATATCATAACATGATTCCCTTTATGTCATCTCTTCTGTTGGTTGAGTCATTGGAGGTGAGATTAGTTGAAAAATAAAATTCCTAATAACCCACATTTGAGTAATATTAATAAAAACGAGAGAATTTATTCAAAAGTTATTATTATGGTGAATTTATTTTTGATATTTAGGTTATTTATGTACATTCTTTCTACAATTATCTTCTTTTTAATTTTATTAATGGTTTTGTCAAAATATCCAAGGAACGGTTTATGTGCATATAGAAACTGAAGACATCAATAGCGATTGTCTGAATTTTTACTTTTCCATGTAAACCCTTTCAAACGATTTATCTACGAGGGAGTTAAAGATTCCATTAAAAATGTCTAGTTTTTTTTTTAAATAAAAATGACAATGAAAAATATTATATTGTCACGCCTCTGTCTGTAAGTTCTCTATTTTTTTATATCACTCACTATTTTTCCGTATAACGAATTATTATTTTATGTGAGTGCTAATTTATAATTTACATAATATAGTCGCTATTGATGTCTCCATGCAATCCTAACCAAATAAATAATAAAATTACATTTTCACAGAGAACTGGTCAATCTTCAGCGGCAGTTAAATCTCGTGCTATTGATATAATGAGACAAGCTTATCAACAACAATTGGCATATAGACAATCTGACGGATCATTCAGTCTTCAAAGTCATAAAAACCAACCGGGTAGTGTTTGGTGAGCTTAAAATATAACTAATGTGTAAATGCTATTTAAACAGAGTAATATAAGACAGTATTTCTTGAATATTAAGGGTGACAGGGAATACTGTTCGCTGGTTAGGACGAGGATTTAGAATGGATCAATCTGGAGTTCAAGCCAATGTGATTAAATCAGCATTAAATTGGCTAATGTTGCGACAACAGTCTGATGGTCACTGGAGAGAAGCTGCTGATGTAGTTTTAGATGATAACAATCAACAAAATGAAATCACTTTGACAGCTTTGATTTTACAAGCATTCTTAGATACCAAAGTATATATTTTTAAGCCATTTAAAAAAATGATCGATTCTAACAAATTGCATACATTTTACAGCCTATAACTCTCGATATATATTCAAATGTTATCAACAAAGCAGATGACTGGCTTGCACGTAATATTGAAAGTGCTGAAAAGAGTGGACCTCAAGTTTTAGCTCCACTTTCAGCAGTTTTGTTCAACGCACAGCATCCTTCAGCGGGTCAAGCAACAAATATTCTCACTTCGGTTGCCAACTCATCGGGTAAATTATTTAAAATTCCAATACGTGTATTTGTAACTAATTCAAAATGAAATTCTAGATGGAAAGCGTTGGTGGAATATAAAAAATAATGAGGAGAAAAACCCTTGGAGAGGTGAAAGTAAAGGAGGACTTGCACAATGGACTGCTTCGTGGGGTCTTGAATCTTTACTAAACCAAGGACTGTTACAAGAATCAATAGAAATCGCAAGATCTTTGTTAAACTCTCTCGGAGATTGGACAGATATCAGTCAATCAATGCTGTCTTTACCGAGTATTGTTGAACTAATTAAAAAAACACCCAGCAAGGCTAGAGCCACAATTGACTTCAATTGTCCATCCGCAAATGACAAAACTCTTTTCTCTGTCAATGAACAAAACGGTCTGTTCAATCAAAAGCAACAGGTAAAGTCTCCATATCACAAACAATATATGTGATTGTTATACCATATTTTGGGTATTTAAGGTGAAGGAAAGTCAATGTGAGGTTGTTGCCAGTGGACAGGGAATTGCTTTGGCTATGATGAGTATTTTAAGACGAACAAATGTAACCGGTCCATGGCCACGATTCACTCTAGATCCACGAGTTGATGCTGTTTCCACTACACATCACCTTCAACTTACTATTTGTATCGGGTAAGTAATTAATAATTTACAATTACCAAACATAGAGCCTATTTAGAGTTGGAAAATAGCGGGATAGAGGGTGTACTATGGGTGATATTAGGGGCAATTCCCCCCGATTTATCATTAACAGAGATGTGCCAAAATAAAAAAAAACGAATATATATCTCTTTTTGTATTATGGGTACAAGTAGTTGGCCCCATTGAGTTCGTCCATTATCAGTGCAGGGGTTGTGAGAAGTAAAAGATGATGTCAAACTGGCCAGTGATGTTTTATTTGAAGGAGGTTAATTATACAAAGCCCCGTGCGGGGCGTGCTCTATGCAAGAGCATCTCGCAGACACGTGTGTCCTCTCGCGGAGTCGGTTGACAAGAGAGTTGTTACTGGTGACAGATGGGAGCTGTGGCTGTTAGCGCTAACTGGAAGTGCATAAATACATATCTGCGCTGTCCAGTTAGCCGCTACAGTATATCGCTGTATCCTTTTCAACCATATAGTGCAATAAAGCGATATAAGCTCGATTAATCATAATAACGTCTATTTTCTCCATATGAGTGCAATTAACTTTTATCTATAGAAGCGCCATGCAATATTACATCGCACATTCGAATATGCCCGCTCATTAATACACGTACAAGCAATAAAATTTGAATTGGCGATGCGGTAGAAGCAGCGCCCCAAGCGGCTGAAACACGAACCTTTGTATGCCTGGCCTCATTTGTGCCTCCTATGGTTTAGACGTATTTACAAGTATTATTGGCATCTATCTCTAAATATATACAAGCTCATTGTATGAATGTATTAATAATAAATTATAATAGAATACTATCATATTCGTTTGACCTTGGTACATCTCTGGTCTTAATTAATGCCATACTATACGATTACTTTTTTTGTGGAAACATCGCCAACGACTCAAAATAATAATTTATTAAAACCATATCCCTCTATTTTCAGGTTTGTAGCATTACCAGGAGAAGATAAAAGCGGACCTGTTTTAATGAATTTGAGACTACCATCAGGCTATGAACCAGATCTTGATTTACCTGCATTATTGGTAAAAACAAATTCAACATACGATAAATAAAATGATATACCTATTATTTTTATATATTATGTTTCAGGTGGGAGGGGATGTAAGATCAGCTAAAATTCTTTCAGCAGACAGTCAAGGTGCATCAGTAAGACTAATTCTTTCTCCTTTTGATATTAGAGAAAGATGTATAACATTGAGGTCGTCTAGAATTCATACTGTTGCAAATGAAAGGCCAGGAGTCATCCAACTAACAGATCTTTCTGACAGCAGTAAGATTCAATTATTTACATAATATGTAGGTACTAGGTGTTACAAACTTAATTATTTGTATTGTTTAGGTCGTCGTGCAAGAGTTTTCTTTAGTTCTGGCTTTAAGAATCTTTGTGAAATCTGTAATGGAGATGATTGTGGAGAATCATGTGAAGGAGCTCAGCGTCAGCGATCAGCTCCACCAGAAGATACTTCACAAATAGGATCAGTACAAAACTCATCAAATGGCCATATAACGAGATTGTTATCAAAAATTTTATTCTTGACTGTAAATTTGCTACATTTAATCATAATTCCCGTTTATAATCGGAGTTAAAAATATCTAAAATGTACACGATTCAATACATTTTTGTGATATTAAAAATTTACAAATCATAATATGTGCAACATGTTGAATTCTACCTATGTTTTATTAACAAAGCTTTAATTTAGTTTTATAAATTTTCTTTAAATTAACAATTCTCAAACATCAACTTATACTGATGTAATAATCAATTTGGTAAAATTATTTTTTTAATTTTACGTTACCAAAAATTAAAATTGTCTTTGACAACACTGTTACGAAAAAATGTGATATAACAAATAAAAATAAATTATTCTGGATAATGTTAAAGCCAATGTGTTTTATTTCAAATTTTATTTGCCAACATGATCCAATATGAACAATTCATCTAATTGGATAAAAAATAAAGTTTTGTTTCAATTATGTGTGTGTACCCAATTTTTAAATTAGACCATTGTTATAAATGGGGAATGTGTTTAAAACTTTAAATTTAATCTGCAAGATTATAATATATAAAGTAAATGAGGATTACTTAATGGTTACTAATCATTTTGAATCTTTAATAATAATTTGATTAATTATGATTTAAATTTGATTCCAGTATTGGTCAAGGGGGTTACAGAATATTTTTTAGCATTGATTAGCCACATTTTTGAGAAAAATGAGACCAGAGAATAACATATTCTCTAGATAAGACAGTGATATAACATTTATGCATTATTTAAAATTTTCATAGCGCAACATCTGACATTTATGTCAAACAGTGTGATATAACCTCTAAAGTAAAGCGGTCTTATTCAGTTCAAGATGACTGTTTCTCGACTAATATGTGCTTGTCGCTGCTCTTTTCAAACCCAATGGGGAAATAAATTAGCAAAACAGGTAAATTATCAATTTGTATTTCTTTTACATTTTCTTATATTTGTTATTAATTGTTAGAAGAATCAAAGATTGATGTCATCGTACGCCATATATTCAGAACATAAACCTTTAGAAAAAATTCGAAATATCGGAATATCTGCTCATATAGACTCTGGAAAAACCACATTGACAGAACGAATATTATTTTATACTGGTCGTATAGCTGCAATGCACGAGGTAATTAAGACCACTAAATAATGTTCAGTTATATAATTTGTAAATAATATACAGGGATCATGTTATAAAATTTAATTTTAGGTAAAAGGAAAAGATAATGTAGGTGCAACAATGGATTCAATGGAACTTGAACGACAAAGAGGAATTACCATTCAGTCTGCCGCCACTTATACACTTTGGAAAGATCACAATATAAATATCATAGATACTCCAGGACATGTTGATTTCACTGTGGAAGTTGAACGTGCTTTAAGAGTATTAGATGGTGCAATTTTAGTACTTTGTTCTGTTGGAGGAGTTCAAAGTCAAACCCTCACTGTAAATCGTCAGATGAAAAGATACAACGTACCTTGCTTAGCATTTATTAACAAACTTGACCGAGCAGGCGCTGATCCAGTGAGGTATATATTAGTTTTACATACTCACATTATAAAAGAGTTAATTGTTAAAATGTATTTATATGTATATTGTTTGATTACAGGGTATTATCACAATTGAGAAGTAAACTCAATCATAATGCTGCATTTATACAATTACCTATTGGACTTGAGAAAAATTGTTTGGGTATCATCGATTTAGTAACCGATGAAGCTTTATACTTTGAGGGTGAATATGGAGAAAAAATTAGACGTGATGAAATACCCAAAGATATGAGAGTTGAAGCAAATGAGCGTAAAAAAGAACTAATTGAACATCTTTCGAATTCTGATGATATAATAGGTATTGTATAAAAAAAACTCAATCAACTTAATATTTTAAATATTTTTTGCATAGTTCATTGTGTTTAAGGTGAACTATATTTAGAAGAAAAAGAAATTACCAACAATGAGATAAAACAAGCTATTAGAAGGTCGTGTTTAAAAAGAACATTCACACCGGTACTTGTTGGTACAGCATTGAAAAATAAAGGAGTACAACCATTATTAGATTCAATAGTTGATTATCTACCTAACCCTGGAGAGGTAGAAAACCTAGCGATTATTGGCCAAAAGCTAGGAGAGGAGGAAGAAAGAATTGTGTTAAATGCTGAGAGGTCTAATAAATATCCATTTGTTGCTTTGGCTTTCAAATTGGAACTCGGGAAATTCGGACAGTTGACTTATATGCGTTGTTATCAGGGAAAGCTGCAGAAAGGAGACAGTATTCATAATATGAGAACAAAAAAGAAGGTACATTTTTTATTTTAAATTTAAAAAAAGAATATAATCAATAAATTCTCATTACTTTCTAGGTGAAACTAGCACGTTTAGTACGATTGCATTCAAACACAATGGAAGAGGTAAACGAGGTATATTCTGGTGATATATTTGCTTTGTTCGGAGTTGATTGTGCAAGTGGTGATACTTTTGTTATTGATCCCAAACTTAATATTTCTATGGAATCCATATTTGTACCTGAACCAGTAGTATCAATGTCTATTAAACCAATTCACTCTAAAGATCGTGACAATTTTGCCAAAGCTATTGCTAGGTATTTTGAAATAAATATTTTTCATAAATTTGTATTTTATATTTTGATTTTTTCAGATTTACTAAAGAAGATCCTACATTCAGATATCAATTTGACCCTGACAATAAAGAAAATCTTGTATCTGGAATGGGTGAATTGCATCTTGAAATTTATGCTCAGAGAATGGAAAGAGAGTATAATTGTCCCATTGAATTGGGAAAACCTAAAGTATCATTCCGGTATGTACACAAGAATATAAAGTTATAAATGATATACATTGTATATGTATTAAATCTAAAATGATTGATTTTAGAGAAACACTAGCAAGGAGTTGTACTTTTGATTATCTTCATAAGAAACAGTCAGGTGGAGCTGGACAGTTTGCTAAGGTGATAGGAGTTATAGAGCCTCTGCCCGCACATAAAAACACTTGTAATATTAAATTTATAATTTTATCATGCTTTTATTTACTGATATAGAACTCAATTTATAGTACTACAGTTTGTTGATGAAACTGTTGGCACCAACGTTCCGAAACCTATGGTTCCTGGTGTAGAAAAGGGCTTTTTAGCGTCATGTGAAAAAGGAGCTTTGTCTGGACATAAAGTATGCGGGGTGAAATTCAGATTACAAGATGGTGCTCATCACATTGTTGACTCTAGTGAATATGCATTTTTCTTAGCTGCACAAGGCACCATGAAAGATGGTAAGTGATATAAATATGTAGTTTTTGTTTTTTAAAATAGCTTTATTTTATCAATACTGAATATATTATTTTAGTATTTCATGATGGTTTATGGCAAATCATGGAGCCTATTATGTATGTAGAAGTAGTAGCCCCTGATGAATTTCAAGGAACCTTATTCGGACAGATATCAAAACGTCATGGTATTATCATGGGCCATGAAGGCTATGAAGGCTGGACCACCATATATGCTGAAGTACCATTAAATGATATGTTCGGATTCGCTGGAGAATTACGGTAAGTGATACATAGATATATTTTCAATGTGATTGTTAAATACAGTAATATATTTTTTTATAATTTCAGCTCAAGCACCCAAGGCAAGGGTGAATTTAGTATGGAATATAGCAGATATTCACCTTGCTCTTCCGAAGTTCAGGAACAACTGATTAAGCAGCACCAAATAGACTCAGGAATAATAACACCGGATGCAGATAAAAAGAAAAAGAAAAACTAAAATGTTAACTTAATATCTTACCTATTAAAATGTTGATAATTATAATTTATTATTACTATTTGTAATTCCAATTAAGAGTAATTATTTTGAATTATTGATTATATTATTATGAAAAAATACTGTTTTATATTCATCAACCACCATAATTAAAATTTTAAAGATACATAATTCGACCAAGAAACTTAAAAATTCATCAAATAAAAGGAGAATGATTCATGCTAATTTCTATGTTATCTTGTTCTTTAATAAATTTATCGAGGAAATTTCTTCCATTGGGTAGATACTACCGTAGAGAGGTTTTATCATGAAAATTTGCCTCTTTCGTCAGATCGCCTATAATATTTGTATGCTTTTGATTAGAGTTATTGTAATAAGCGTATTATGGCAATACCAATATTTTGACAGATGTCACAATAACCACAAGCTGTCATGTACCTATGATCAATTGATTACTATTTTTTATTTGTGTTACTGGTTTTCATTCAATATTCACTGTGAGGATGCAATCCTCAAAAGCTTCCAAGTCTAATAATAGCAAGACAAATGGTATTGATAATCATATTTATTTATAACATAAATTCATCGTCGTGTACAACATCAAATGTGTGATTTTTTTAGAAAATTCTTCAACGAATAAGAAGAAAATTGACTGGTTTGATGGTGTGCCTAATAATCAAGGCATAGGTAGTGTAAACACAAAAGAAACTGACAACCATTCTGTAAATAAAAAAATCGATTGGTTTGATGGGACTATAGCAGACATACAAAGTACATCTTGTGTTTCTGACTCCGTGGTCGAAGATTGGTTTAATTTAAATGTATCCTCTGAAACAAGTTCCTTAAATTTTAACTCATCTTTGAAAACAAAAACTCAAACAGAAAATAACAAAGAAAATGCTCAGCCCAACCCAAAGGAATCATATATTCTGAAAAATCCTGGCTATGGATTTATAAAACTTTTAGAGATATCTTCCCTCGAGCCAAATGAAATTTTTCTAAAATTCAATACTCAAAACAAAAACTTCAAAGCTCTCTTAGACGAAGATCTGAAAACAGATAAAATTGTAATATTTGTGAAGTGTCTGGCCAAATTATGTGATGTTGAGTTTAGTAAAAGTAAAGAAAAAATTTTAACAGATGTATGGAAATCCAATATTATGAAAACAATAGAGAGATATATTTGTACTTTGCCCACCGTTCCATTTAGCGAAAAAAGGTTAAATCAATATTTTTGGGTGGATGTTGATAGTTTTTGGAGCAATTTATTAAAGTTTATGAATGAAACTATCAAATTAATGCCATCACAAGCCTTAGAATTAATTCCTGATCTATTCGAAACCATCAAAAAAGTATTAGAAAAACTAGAAACACATCATCGGGAAATAATAAGTTCTGACATACAAGACCAATTTATGCAAACGCAAATTAATTTTACAAAACATATTGAAGAGGTAGAATGATTCGAGTATTATCTTAAAAAAAAAAAAATATATTAAAATTTTTATAATATTTTTTAGACGACTTTAAATAAGGCAGAAAAGGATTTGAAAAATTTATCTGTGAATGATTTTCAATTTATTGACATTTTTCCATCTTTCGGAGAACTAACTAAATCACAAATTGTATTTCTTAGACCAAATATAGTGAATGGTGCTTATAAATCTGTTGTAGATTATTTAGATATACAATTTAGATTACTAAGAGAAGATTTTATTTGTCCACTTCGTGAGGCTTTGAGAGATTTTATAAATAAAAGCTCAAATTACAGCTCGGACAGTATTAGGTGCGTATTTTTTTTATAAATTAAATAATATGTTTTTCATGATGAATATTAATAACTTTTTCATGATGAATAGAATATATCCTCATGCTACAATTATCGGATATGGCACTTCTAAAGATGCTGTTGGGTTAAAAATTGTTTTTAATTCATCAATGCAAAGTAAAAGTGTGAAATATATTAGTGATGAAACATTGATGTATGGATCACTTTTATTGTTGCTTGATGATAAAAACGAAAGTGGTTTCTTTGTTACTGTGGAATCTAGAGATAATATCTTATCTGGAGAGGTGAAAAAAATACTTTTTTTTTAAATTACATAATATAATATATATTGGTATATTACAGATTATTGGTTTGCCGCAGAGCTTTTACCCTGACCCTAATATGTTTGGCCAATCTTATGTCTTAGTTGAGAGTAAAATTTATTTTCCACCTTATTACTTTGTTCTGAAGGCACTGCAACATTATAGTTTAAATAAACATTTCCCGATGAAAGAATATTTCATTGATGTTAAGGTTTTTAAAATTATTATCGTAGACACATAGGTATTTAATAAGTACTGTAATTAATTAAAAAATTATTTCTAGTCACCGGGAAGACCTCCAAAATATTTAGATATACATTCTAGAAATATTTCAAATAACATTGATTATTTGGACGAATCTCAATTAACTGCATTCAAAATGGCTTTGAAAAATGAATTCTTAACAATACAAGGCCCACCTGGAACAGGAAAAACATACATTGGATTGAAAATTGCTGAAGCATTATTAACAAATGAAAAAATAAAACTACCTCTCTTAATTTTATGCTACACAAATCATGCTTTGGATCAATTTCTTGAAAAATTATTACCCTTAACTCGTAAAATAATTCGAGTTGGTGGACAATCTTCAAATCATGCTTTGAATGAATATAATTTAAAGAAAACACATACAGATCACAAATTTAAACAGTTGAAAAGAACTTTTAATAATATTTTAGAAACCATTCGGACTATCTGTAAAGCTTTGGAATTTTTGAAATCGAATAATCATATTGTAAATGTATCAAAATTTTCTGATCTCTTAAATTTTTCTTTGGATTCTTTTTTCCAAAAATTTACCTTAAAAAATGATCTGTTTCCTGTTGTAAATTGGCTCTTAATCAATAATTTGACAAGTCCACAAAATAGTAATTTGGATGATTATTCAACTGATTCAAAAATGAGTGAAATAATGAATGATAAAATGTTTGATAATTCTGATGATTCATATATAAATATTGACTTTAATACATCATTTTTTGACATAAACCAATTTAATATAAAACATAATAAAATAAAATCAATAACTGACAATCCTGAAGCTTTTTTGAATATGGATAATAAATATGATCCGAATGCTTTGAAGCAATACTATGAGATTATTGAAAAAGAAGCAACATTTTTAAAAGTTGATAACCTGTTTTTACATTTTATTATAATTTTTCTAGCAACTTCTATTTTTTTATTAAATTACAGGCTCGACTTCGGGATAAATTACCACCAAATAAAGCATCTTCCCTCAATCAGAATTTATCAGCTGACATGTACACAATTGATGAAAGATGGGCTATTTATTGGACATGGAATGAACAAATATATAATAGTTTAAATAAAAAATTACCTCTTATGATAGTAAGCTTCCTCAGCTTTATTTATTTTGTATTAAGTATTGCCATTTATTAATTCAATTTGAATTATCCAGGAAAAATACAAGGAATTGAAAACACAATATGAAGAGATGATTTCAATGTTGGATCTTCAAGCATTAAGAGCTGCTGATGTTGTAGGTTTTACTACAACTGGGGCTGCAAAATATAACAATATGATAAAGACATTAGGTTCATCAACTGGTAAAAAATAATATTTTGAATATAAAATTATTGAGATACATTAATATACATTTCATTTTAGTTATAGTGGAAGAGGCTGCTGAAATTCTTGAGAGTCATATTGTGGTGTCACTGCCAGAAGCATGTCAACATCTGATATTAATTGGTGAGTTTAATTTAAATGTAATCGAAAATTAAATCTAGATCCTCAAGAATTGGTTGTGTACCACTTGTTGAAAATTATATTAATCTACAGGTGATCATCAACAACTCCGTCCAACAACTGCATCTTATAAATTATCAAAACATTATAAATTGGATATTTCATTATTTGAAAGAATGGTGAATATGGGATCAAATTGTTGTCGATTGAATGTTCAACATAGGATGAGGCCAGAAATAGCTGCTCTTATTTCTCCTTCAATCTATGAAAATCTTCAGAATCATATAAGTGTTATTAAATATAAACCAATAATTGGCATGGACAAAAATGTATTTTTTCTCGATCATCGATATCAAGAATCACAGGTAATGACTAATTTAATCCCCAGTAAATTCACAATTCATTATTGCATTTTTTAAATCCAGAGTAAACATTCAACCAGTCACATAAATGTAGAAGAAGCAAAGCTCTGTTTATTACTTGCAAAGTATCTTGTTCAGCAAGGATATAATTCTGAAGACATAACGATTTTAGCTGCCTATACTGGACAGATGTTATTTATGAAAAAAGTATTTTCTATAAAATATCTTTATTCATTCAGCAATCTTATCGTTGGTGACTATTTTTAGATTAAAAGAGATGAAAATGTACCAGATTCAGTTTGCATCACAGTACTTGATAATTATCAAGGAGAAGAAAATAAAATTGTAATTTTATCTTTAGTTAGAAACAATCATGAAAGAAAAGTAGGTTTTCTATCAATTTCCAACAGAATATGCGTAGCTTTATCCAGAGCTAAAGAAGGTAATATAAATTGACAAAACATCTTTTAAATTTTATTAACCAAATGTTATATTTAGGATTGTATATTTTTGGAAATATGGATCATTTGAAATCAAACAATGAGCTCTGGATAAATATTGAAACAACTCTCAGACATCAAGATTCTATTGGTTCCTCTCTCAAATTAAAATGTCAAATTCATCTCGATAAAGTCACCGAAGTAATGTTATTTCATAAAATATTGTATGAATAAAATATCATGGAATTGTATTTTTTTAGGTGAAAAGTAGTGAAGATTTTCAAAACTGTCCTAACGGAGGGTGTGACAGTGTTTGTGGTGCAGTTTTGAATTGTGGTCATGTTTGTAAAAATGCTTGTCACATATTAGATAGGAATCATAATATGTATAAATGCGAAGAAGAATGTTGAATATGACTAAATTCTTTGGAATTCGATTAAAATACTGTACTTGTGGAACATTGGAAAATAAAATTTTTGTTTTATATTATGTATCTTAATTAGCGAGCTTGTGAGTGGATTGGCACTTGTATGGAATAATTCACTCACATTTCAACCCTTCGTATTTCATAGAATGTTTCCATTCAATAAATTAAGTTGAATATTAGCTAATCGATTAATTGTGAGTAAAAAGGTTCAAAGTAGTACCTACATACTACAATTCAAGCTTCGGTACAGCGGACATCATAATAGATTATTAATTCCACCAAACTCAGTGTAATCATTGTGGAAAGTAATAAATTATTGAATCGAAGAAATGTAATAACAATTCTTCATATATTCTTTCATTGTGGAAAATTCAATTCAGTTATACTGATTCATAAATTTATATCTTGATCATCTCACCACACCACAACTGTGGACCACAAGTCCACAGTTATTTCTCACTTCTTGTGTATAGAAAATTCATTAGAGATATTTGTGATGAAAGCCATAAAGGAGTTTCATTTGAATTTTTCACAGAATAAAAGAAACAAATGATTAGAAATTAAAAAATGTATTAATAATAAAGATTGTCGTGTACTTTACTTATAGTATTGAAAAATACAGTATATTCTAATGAATGACTGTTGAAGACCGTAAATAGCAGATAATAATGTGTTAATTTTAATAATAATGTTTTTTAATGTTTTTTAGTGTTGCCACATTAGCTTTAGTCATACGGCCGGCTTTGAGAAGAGGCGAAGCAGTGCGCCGCGGAGTATGGCCGCTGTTGGGTGCGGAGCTGTCAGGCCGGCGCTGTCCAGGTCCTTGGAGAGACTCCTCGATGAAGCTGCTCTGTCCGGTGAACTGCTGCTGCCAGCCAGGAAGCTCAAGGACTTCCCTAGACCCTGCACCACTGCCACTATCAGCTCCACAGGCCCCGCCCTCCACGATACTCTAGTCGCTGGTCAGTACAATACTAAAAATCATTATTATTATGAGTGTTGATTGTATCAAGTACACCTTGGATATTGTCGGCATCCATACGATGTTGTGACCGTTGGTTGTTTTCGTGTTGTTGGGAGACGCAAGCACAACAAATAAAGCTTGCTTACGAAAGCGAAAGTGGTCGATTTAAACTTTTAAAAATTAAACGTTAATTATGTATGCATTTAACGGAATACGTAAATATCTCTATTTTAAAAAATATGAAGTGAACTTGAGAAGATGGTCGATGTAAGAAATTTTATGCAGGTATTGTACAATCGATAGCTGACATTTCCGCATGTCGCAATGCGTTTGTTTCGTGTGCTTCTTTTTTGTGGTGTTTGGTTTTTCATGGAAAACGAAAGCATCATATCGTAATTAAGAATTCCGAATCCTGAACGTTGATTTATATTTAGATCATCAACGAGAGCCAAGTATCTTTTAGCTGGCGACAAAATGCAACCGTGACCACATATCTCAAAAAAATAGTCCTTAACAAATATGCAAATACCTGATCTATCGACAAAGAGATCATTTTTTATTACTATTATATGAGGAAGTGGGAATAAAAAATGGCCAAGTCCTAATTTGTGTTGTATACGCTTAATAATGAAAAAAAATATATAAAAACCGTATGTACTAAAAATGCTTCAATTCCCGAAATTATACATTTTGACACGTTTTCAAAAAATAATTATTTTACATAAATAATGAAAGTTTAGGCAAAAGAACTTTGTGCCAATATCCAATTCAATAAAAATAGTTTATCACAAGAAATTACTAAAAACTCTTTGATATGATTATAAAATTTATAATCATATACATATATACATATTTAATATGTATATTCTTCACCCTTTAAACCTGAAGAATTTTTATTAATACCTGGGAGTTCTGATTTAAATCAAATTCTTTTCTTCATATGAAGTAACCATAAGAGTATTTACAGAAATAAGATATTTCATAAATATAGCATATTTTTAGAAACGTTTAAATTAAATAACCTTATATTGTAAAAAAAAAAATTTTTTCACACTTTCATTTAGTCCTCTTTATCTGCATTTTTTCAAAATGCCTCCATCATCGTTTTTTTATATTGACAGATGTTGCAAAAATTATATAATAAATACATAGGTATGCAATTTTTTATATTCATTTGTCTTAATTTGCAGCTTTCCTTTATTCACACCATAATTTATTATACTAGTATATTTTTTTATTAAAAAAATGCGGTTTATTTTGTTTGTATAAAGAATTTTTAAGGAAAATTGCTTTTCTTTATCGTTTTTGATATTTCGTTCTTTAATTACTGTTTTCCTGTTTGTTTATTTTTAACATTCAAAAGAATGGATAAATATGTACAAGACTACTTGTGTATTTTTAAATTGCCGTTTTCTCCAAGACGACTTTCAAAGTTCTTTTCATAGTTGTGCTAGCATCGTTAAGTTGTTTTTTCAATTTCCTCTCAATCTCACCGACGAACATATGGTGTTTAAATTACTATCAATTGTGTTTTTATCATCATCGTATATTGGATAAATTGCTATGAGTATTTTAGACATGTACATACAAATCCATGCCATATTTAAATCGATAATATCACACATTTCTGTCGTTTTTACTTGTTTTATTTCAATTGAATAGATTGTATCAGAATGTGCATCCTACGGAAATGCACTGCTTTACGGAAGTGTGCTGGACGCACAATTGTTAATTTGCAATGAATATTAATTATTTTCAAAAGTATTTTAGTAATCTGTATGTACGATCTTTTAATTTTATTTGAAAGGGCATCAAAGACGGCACGTGTCTGTCGTCTGACAAGATGTCTGTAAATTCTTATTATTTCTTTTGCTTGTCTCGTGATAAATGAATCTGAGAAATCTGCGACTGAAAACATAATTGAAAGTACAATTATTTTTTTATCTCAAATCTGACGATATCATTATTTTATTATCAAAAAACGTAGATAAGTCATTGCAATGAACTTTTGTACAATTTAAATTCACTGTTATTGTAATTTGATAATACAAGACGTGTCATCCATTAGAAGTAAAATGTTGAGGATAAATATTATCACGAATCTCTCATTTCTGTAACTGATATCCCCAGTCTGTATTTGTTATATCGTTTCACTCATGCTTCGTAGCCTTTCTAAATATCGTATTTATATGTAAGATATATAGTTTTACTTATAGGGTTATTGTGTCGACATGGTTGAAATTAATGTCCCTTAGAACAATGGCCTTTAGAGCTTTGAAGTCTGCATTACAACCTTTTCGCTTTCTTTATTGTTTATCCCCTCTCTGCTAACACTCCGAAATGCTAATATGGGTAATGATGATATACCTTCACGTATAATTTTTTAATTCACATATTGGTAGAGTACCAAATATAAGTTTGAAGTGAATATTGTGTGGAGTAATATTTCTTTCATCACTGAAGTATTTATTGTACATAGGCTAAGTGCTCGAAGGAATACACGGGTGTATTTATAACATGGCTTACTCATCAGAGGAACAGGATTAAAGGAGGGACATCATGTTCGTAACGGAATTAGACGATGCCGTCATAGTTCTTAGTGAAAAGGTGCGTGACTCTGAGTGAAATTGATTTTTATTCAACGTATAATATTCTATCTTTGTGTATGTACGTTTGTCTATATCAATTCGTAGTCTCGCCGTAATGGCGGAGGCTTGGCTAGACAGGGTTCAATGTATGCTTTGCAGGACTATGTCTGGTTTGCAGGCAGTTCTATGACTTGTTCCTCAGGGCTTTCACCTCTATACAGGAACTTTTATACAACCTGTGTTTGGTTGAACTTCAAATAAATTAAATATGTATTCCAATACAATTTCGTATAAAAAAAATAATTTATTATGACAGTTTGTGAATCTTCGGTTATTATAATCAGTGAATATATGATGTCATCATAGAATAACAAAAACAAAATTCATTGTCAAGTTCAAATGAATAACAAGAACGAGTGTGACAACATAATGTCATAACGCCTAAGATCGCATCAACAACAACTAATTGTAAACACTATGTTGTCATAATGTCTCAGGTTGGTGACTGTGTGTGCCGTTTGAGGTTATGTTCTTGTTTACGTACTATTGTTGTTTCGTGAATTCTATGACGTATGCTTATAATAATACAAATTCAAATCAGGCGGTCAATCACCAAATAAGTAAAAACGTAAGAATCTCAAACTTAAATAATAATTAAATATTGAAAAGTTTAACTAGCCGACTTGGACCATTAATGAAGGCGTGGTTGTGTTACATATAATGTACCATTCCTTATATCTAATTATTTTAAGTTGAATAAAAGACTTGTTGTATATTTTAAAACAAGGTATTATATGTGTTTTTCACCACGTAACCGTTATTATGCTTATGATAAATTATATCGATTGGTCCCGTATACAATAAACAAACACAATATTATTGCTTGGTGGCACGTGCACGTATTTATAATCTTCAACAAAAGCACGGACGACTCGTTCTATACGAATAGTATTGAACTACACGTTTAAATACCAAAGTTAACGTTGTTTAGTGCGTGGGAGTTATACTTAACTGTATACAGTCACTCTTGTCGGTTGGGAAACCGCGCCCAATTTACCTAAGCTGCATTATGTGCTGCAACCAATCCTGTTCTATTTGCCACAATAATTATTACTTTGAATTTCTCATCTCACAAGTCTCCTACGCAAATAATTGTACTTAATGGTTTCTACATACTTTAGAATATAAAAAAGTTGTGTAACCTTGTATTGGAAGACTTTTATTTGGTTACCACTGCACTGTTTGATTCTGACCTGATTCAGAAGTCGGATTTTATTTGTAGAAAAGCGTCTGTAATATTACGAATGTCGGTGATTGGTGTTATCTATTATATGAGTTTTGCGATGTTACGTTTGCGGAATTTCTTAATTCTGACACTACAAACATAAATTTTTAACGACGAGTTATTTTACACGGTTAATTGGTTAACTCAACACCCAACCAATGAAATGTGATATGGGACGGTCACACATGTAAATAAATATTTTTTTATTTATGTATTTCAACCACCAGTGTAGTGTTTTTTTAAACCTTTTTTGAGGTACCGAAAACCAGTGGCGTCATTTGCCACAAAAAAATTATAATAGATACAAGGAAAACTATTTTATACCCAATTTTTATGATAAATAATAGAGAAATATATCGCCTGCTCCAGCGTATAATATCGTAAGTGCAAAAAAAATCTGTGTGCTCTTAGGTCTTTATGTTTAATTATTATTTATAAAATATAACAGTTTACGATTAAATACCTTCTATTGCCAGAGACATGAAATGTGTAATAGATAATAGATGAATCTACATTAGTTGCCGGTCAAATAGGACGATTTTACTATTTGTAAAAAGTGTCATTTAATTTTTTGCACTTACGATATTATACGCTGGAACAGGCGATATGATGAAGTTAAAAAGTTAAGTTGAGGTTCTCGTTAAAAGGTCACTCTTTTTATATAAATATATATATTATTTATTAAAATGTATACTCATGGACGTTTTCTACTATTAAATGGATATGGTTTTTTCTCGACCGTGGGGTAATATTTGCACTACTGGAATATAATTGATTACGTTGTACCATAAAAGACATCTCACTATCAAGCCGAATAAATACCATTAACAATTTATTCATAATTCAGAAGCTGTATTCTAGTATGTACTATGTATGTATGTTTAAGACGCGTTGTGTTATTATTAGTATGAAACGGTTCCTTTGTTTACTGTAGAGTAAATGACTCGTTGTGGGATGCTCTATCAGTTCTCACAGAAATACACTGACCGCTGTTGTTTTGCATGTGAGATTAGTTAGAAGTCTTCCTGTCGAGGGTTTTTTTGCATCATGGTGTCCGCGTGGGGCCGTGAGAGACACATGTTCAATTAATAATACCCCATACTGTTGTATCACATCACTTTTATTAATGATTACACGTCTAAACCATTACGTATAATTTCGATGTATGGCTTAAACCTGCTTTCTTTACCCGATCATTGTGCAAATAACCAAGCTCTCAAACCGGCTTCTGGTGGCACTCACTTCCACGTCTTTCGAATCGACGACTTCGTCACGACAGTCAATTAAATCGAATCAATCAACTAAATCATCGTTTGTTTCTCACTACTGCGACTTAAATGGAGATTAATGGTACACAACTGTACGTTTTACTTGCATCATAATTGATGTATCCACGACAATAACACGTTAATCTTATTGTTTCAAAACACTATCAATTATTACTGTTGTTTTGTTTCAGATTTATCAAAAAACAGATTTAGCGAAGTCCCCGAAGAAGTGACGGAATTTTATTTTTTGGAGAAGCTCCTCTTGTGCCACAATGTCATCAGAAATATACCGGAAAGTGTGGTCACGCTCCAATCACTCAGCTATCTCGATCTCCGGTCGGTTGACTTTTTGTATTAATTCAATATGTATGTGTATTATTTTAACTGTTGGTTTATTTTTATTAATTATTATTAAGAGAAAACAGTCGTCTGGAATACCAGAGAACCTACATCTGGGGCTTTTTTGAGAGGGTTTTTTAGACACAACAACGTATTGATTGTTTGTCGGTGATCTTAACTATTACTAGTTACACAGTTACATAATAATCGCCTCAGTCACCTTACAATCCAGGAAATCAGAGTAAATCTGGAACAAGACGATCGATCGGGATTTTATTAATATTATTCATAATAACCGATCAAATCAATCAAAAAAAATTTGACTTGAGCGGGATTTGAACCCATGACCACAGTATTTATAGCCACGCTTCTTATCCCCTGAGCTATTACGCTGGTATTTGTATATGGTTTGTGTCGCGATAAGTCCATTACGTAATACGATTCTTAAAATAATACAATTGGGTGTAAATTTTAAATGTTCGATTTATTTTTTTAATTAGATTATATGTACAGGGGCTTTTTGACTGAAATATAGTGTTTTGAGAGTTTGTATGCGTCTATTAGTACACATACAATCTAGCACGACTCACTAACACACTAATATTGAATACGGCCCTAAGAGTATTTGATTCGATTGCTTCAATATACATATATGAGTAGGCCATTATCAAAGACGACTTAAGAACATTTTTTTCGAAGTGGTTTTTATAGATAATTTATATAATTCAGAATGTGTCCTATGTAGATGTACATTAATATCGTAAAAAACGGCTCAAACCTATTTAAAAATCGAATTGAATATTAACCTTATCATGAAAATCAACTGTTTTGTTGGTAATGTTAGTCCTAAAGTCAAAAATAATTTTAGATTGTTCTTCGATACTAGGCAACTCATATATAACTTACAATCCAGGAACCCGTAAACCTAAATCTTGACCATCGATCAGGATTTTATGAATATTATCACCGCTCTCCCAGTCACTGATCGAATTAATTTTAACCTCAATGTGATACGCCTATCCCCTGAGCTATTACAGCCTATTACGCCTGTAACATAAACACAAGTGGGTTTATAGTTTAATAATGTTGAAGGATATCTCTCATCCTTCAGAATTGTCACGTTATATATATTCTTCGAGAGTGTGTAATGCGAGGCTTATCGAGTGTCGGTATCTGGGTTCTGGGTCGAGTGGTTCTCGGATTTTTCTCAAGTGTCCTCGTCAACTCTGTGTTTAGTATTCTTGTTTCGCTTTGTATTTCAATACCTTGGTCACGACATCTTACATGAGTTACACCTTGACTCCTCCTTTGTGTCATCGCGTTGACCAATCGTTCAAATGATTTCTATTGTTCCAACAAAAATCGTCGGGATAATTTTCAATGTACTTAAATTGAATATAATAATTTTAACTGTAGTATTATAACGCACCTGTCGCACTGACGATACACAGCATTGAGTCAACCAACGGGAACAGGCACATTTCCTTTTACCTGTCTTTATCCATCCATCCATCCGGTCACGATGTTTACCTTATAGGGATACGTGTTTGCCTGGCTTCTTCGGTGCATGTCAAAATATAATGAAATGCCAATTAAAAGAGATAAAACACATTAGGTCAAACTCTATAAAAATATTTTTGTAATATTTGTTGTGTTCCTTAGTGTTATTTATAATTTGTCTTTTCATTTGATGATTAACCGGTCAATCACTCTTGCTACTAATGTACAAATAAATAAAATCATTTACCTATAGTTGGTAGATAGTCGCATATTGTTTGTTTAAAATCACCTAAGCGATTATATGGAGAGAAAAAAAATGTAAAAGTAAAAATAATGTGTGCTATTTCCTGCTGTGGGGCTTTTTTGTCAAAATTTTTGTAATCGACAGTACAATTTTTTGAAATAAAAACCGACTGCTCCAGCGTATAATATCGTAAGTGCAAAAAAAGTCTTTATGGAACTGAGCCACATATTGTATGTATGAAACGTCAAAAAATGTTGATTTTTAATCATTATTTAACCTTTTAAGTTTTTAAGGACTTTTTCGAAATAATAAAATAGTCCTATTTGACCGGCAACTAATGTAGATTCATCTATTATCTATAACACATGACAATAGAAGGTATTCAATCGTAAATTGTTATATGTTATAAATAACAATTAAACCAAGTGACACGTGACAGGCAGTGTTACCAGATTGATGTGGCTCAGTTCCATAAAGACTTAAGGGCACACAGATTTTTTTTGCTCTTACGATATTATACGCTGGAGCAGTCGAAACAAACATAAATTGAAGTGTGATCATTTTATAATAACTAACTTAACATTGTTTTTTTTTTTTTTTAATTTGTTCCCTCTAGGGGATGAGATTTTTTTACATGTCGTATTTCAATCCACTCAATTTTAAGAGTGTAGTCCCTCGGTCTACAAATGTTTTCAATCAAGCGAAGCGTAATGAATTTATATGACACACTGTGAGAATTGGATCATCGTATGTCTGTCTATGACATAATATTCGTAGATAACATACACAATATCACGTATTTAAGTCTCGACTATTCGAAAACTGAATCAATGAAGGCATGCAATAAATTGTATCTACTTTCATTTATAATCTGATGATTGCGTGCACGCTTATTGGTATTTTCTACACAATTTAATATAGAAACGAATATAGTCACAGGGGAACTATCCACTTATATGTTCATACAGGTTTTCACGGGTTACGTATTTATAGGTAGCCACATTCTAGTAAGGCTGGTTTAATTTGACCTCTCCCCTTTGGGGCTGAGTCTCCCCTATTCTATGATGGTCTATGAATAACATAACCAAAGCCAGACGACGGAAGTACTTCCATAAGTCATTAATGTTATGAATATGTGGGTGTGATTTATATTCACTATGTATTTGAATTAAAATAATTATAACCCACGAGTATATTTAAAACTGTTATAATAGTTGGATTTTACAGTACATGCATGGATGAATTTTGATGTTAATTCAATCGGACCATTTGACCTCTTGTCTAAAATTACACATTTTTCACCACACCTATTTTAATAATATATCCTATGTATATTTTGTGTCTTAAAATGTTTGAGATGCGCTTCACACATACATTTGTCTACATAATAAACGAGGCCGATCTTATTTGGTCGAATGTTTTTCTTCCGCTTGTCTGTGATTGCATGGTCCAAATCAAACATGTATTCAGAAGTATACTATACATCTTATCATTTTATTACAATGCGCAGGAAACAAATTTTAAATATTTATAAACCGTGTTTGTGTGTGGTTCTTTGACTTCTACACGTGTGTGGTCTTGCACAATGACATTACTCATGGCATAGTGAAGTTAAATTTCTTTCTTGCATACCTAACGTATTTACGGTTTATTCTTCTATGCATTATTATTTCTATACGTTAAAATAATATGAAATGTCCTCCTCGAAGTTACATTCATTTTAATAAACTAAATAAGACGGTTAATAAAATCCCTTTACGTCCGCCAAAGAAACCTTTCTTATAAGTGGCAAATAATTAGCATAGCGTTCGTCTACATTATTTTAACTGTCAGTATCTGCAATTTTAATGAATTGATTATGGGTTTCGAAACGTCTCAATTGCTTTTGTATGATGTTCTTCGTGCTTGGTTATATTAAAACTTTCACAATTCTTTTGACATTGACAAGTCGTCTTTTTATATAGCTACATTTGAATATTTTATTTATATATTCAAATGTTGCTATATAAAATTTGATCGGTTATTACCACTGGGAGATCGGGAATAATATTAATAAAATCCCGATCGATCGTCTTGATCCAGGATAACTCTGATTTCCTGGATTGTAAAGTAAATACCGAGGCGATTATTAAAACGGTGACATGTGTAACTAGTGATAGTTAAGATCACCGACAAACAATTAACACTTGGTTGTGTCTAAAAACCCTCCCAAAAGAGCTCCATCAGAGATGTAGGTTCTCTGGTATCCCAGATGACTGTTTTCTCTTAATAATAATTTAAAAAAATCGTTTTTTTTTCAATTCGAGTAAGAGTAACTACCTATCCGAATCCCTCGAGCTTAAATTTATAATATAATTGACCGTAACTGAATTTGATATTGATATTTTGGACACGCTGTCTAGGGTTATTGTCGTAGATAGTGTCGAGGTCGTGGGCTCTTAAGAAGATCGATGAAAATATGTATAATTGCGGTTCGAAAAATTCTTAAATATGACCTCGAAGTCTCTTTGTCGCTTAATTTAAGATTATCCTGAACAATGATTTAAAATTCACAATCAGTGTCATCAAAGAAAGCTTCGCACATTGTAAATTGTTTTAAAAGTCAAGAACCGCTCTATTTAAATGGTCATTTCTTTAAATCGGGTGCAATTGGAATTAACCACCACATTCTATTGACCTTTAAGACACTATAAACCCAAATAAAATACATAAATAAGTGGGTGAATGACACTCATAACTGATAAATTAATTTGAAAAGGTCGTGCTTCGTTGATTTCATAGATAAAAGCTGTCGCCGGAACTGCCGTAGTGCTTTTTAATACAATGCGGCTTTCGGCCAAAGGTCATGAAGTCCGCAACACAATCGTATAATACATCTATTAATGCGAAATAAACACATTAGCTTACTAAAATAATGAGTCAACTTTGCCGATTAAGCATTTGTGCATATTACAAACTACTTATTTTATAAACGCTTGTTGATTTAGTGAACTATCGATGATGATTTACGTCAGTCATCAACAAACTCCACCCCCCTAGTCAAATCACCTAATAATACTTCATAAATACTCCTATGCCTATTTTAGGATAGATATCTACTACGTTTCACTGCACTTAACAAGTATTCAAACCATTATAAACATAGATTTTGATATGTTATCTCTATTATTTGACCAAGCTTTACGGTGTGTAATCGAAAGGGCCTTTTTGTCACTTGTACGAGTTTTGTTATCGTTTAAGCTGAACCTATGTGTCATATTCATAAGCGAGATAAGCCAAACAAAAGCAGGATATACATACGTTAGTACCGCAAAATATATTGTATTCTAACTGCTTAGTTGTTTTACATTATACAATATTTTTAGATGTCCTTCCCTGTGGGTTTGGCTTCAAATCCACCCTTCGTTCGTTTCAGCTGTTTGGGTTAATCCCTCTTCTCTTTTCGCTTCTCGCCAATTGACGCCATATCGATTCAGTCACTCCCCACAAAATCAACTTTCTAGGAACGAACAAGGGGCGAGTCTACAACAAATCGTTTTTAAGATAAAAATAATTCCAAATAGCCCCATTTTAACTTAAGACCTGTTAAGATCTTAATCATTCGTCAAATTAACGACACGCGACGCACTCGTGTATTACGTACAATACTAACAAAACTTTGGTAATCGCATAGGAAAGCGTTTTAATTATTATAAATCCTCATAAGCATAGTTTTAACTTTAATCACGCAATGTGTAGTAACGAGATCATAGGTTTTAGTCATAATAATATTGTGTAGTAGTGATCAGCGGTGACTCATCCTGTACACGAGAAACGCGACCTTGTCGTCTACTTCTACCACACGCAGTTCAATTTAACTGAACAAGTTAATTTTTTTATAGTTATTTTTACGTCGTTGCCAATTCTTCTTTCCATGTGTATCGATATAATGAATACGCAAATTAATGCGTCTATTAGAATTCTCAGTATACCATTCACGATTGTTGTGACTCGATATGTCTCATTGTTTGCTAATTACATCTTTATTTATAAAGTTTATTATTAATTGTATTTATGTCAAAATTTGAATATCACGTCAAAAATTCCATAGTGCTTATTCTAATTTTGCAATTTATGTTTTTTTTTAGTCGAAATCAGCTGTCTGAAATACCCAGAGAGTTATGTCAACTACCACTACAGGTGCTATTGTTATCACATAACAGACTTACTTCATTACCCAAAGAGTTGGGTAAAATGTCAACCTTGGCTGAATTGGATGCTAGTGGTAATATAATATCGCAATTGCCCATTACAATAGGTGATCTGGCAGCCCTTCGATCTCTTAATCTTAAAAGCAATCAGTTAGGATTGCTACCAATCCGTAAGCATTTAACTAATTAAATATTTTAGAATTAAATGAATAAATATATATATATATTTTTTTTAGAAATTACATACCTTAGACTGGAAATACTAGATGTCAGTTGCAACTGCATATCTTCACTGCCACTAGAACTGCGGAATATGAGTGATTTAGTTGTTTTGAATCTAGAACATAATCCTTTAGTTTCACCACCAGCAACAGTAAGTAACATTCAATTATAAACTTTGTGTATGATATAGTGAAATTAAAGTGTTTCTTTTTTCTTATAGGTTTGTGTCAAAGGACGAATTCATATTTTCAAATATCTAGACAATCAAGCTAACAAAGATAATTTGCAAAGGCGAGGAGATGATACTCGTAGATCCACTAAACAACCACCATCATCAGTTGCTCACATTCAAAATTATTCTACAATTGGTCATCCTCAATCGGCTAGTTCCCCGGTGGTTGATGGACTTCGGCACAAAATTAGGTACAATGTTGATAGTGGCTATAGTACAAGTGATGGAGGTGAAAAAAGGTGGTCTTCCGATGGAACTGGTATACAATTATTATTTATAAACCTACTAAGTATTGAGGTGTGAATCTCATTTATTTTTATTATGATAGTGGCTACAACAGAAGAGGCTAATACAACACCAATTGGATTTCACACAAGTGGAAGGTCTACTCCATCAACTCCATCCACTATCTCTCCAGGACATATGCATATGTCACGAGCACAGAGTCTTTCCACGGACACGCCGCCGACTACTCCTGTTTTAGGGTAACTAGCTAAGTTTAATAATTTATATTTTTTTTTTAATAATTTTCACAAATTAAATACTATATAATTTGTAGGACACGCTTGTCTCCAGATGGTTCTATACCAAATGGTGATGATAAAAGTAAATCAAGTCAACAACAGACTTATCGGTGAGTTTTGCTTGGTACATAAAATACTATACTTACCGTAATGCACTGCTCCCCTTTTGGCCAGTTCTATTGACCACTGAGCCTACAAATTAACAAATGTTGTCCATTCATTCTCCTCTCTTTTCTTTTCCTTGACATATTACCATATTAATTTGTATTTAAAAAAATGTCTACCCTCATTATGTAATAATTGTTTATAACAATTTACAGACAATACAAAGAAGCACTTCGACAACAGCGTCAACAAGATGTCTATCGTCCTCGTAATGATCAGACTTCACCACCAGCATCAACCCCAAACTCAAATCACTCTCATTCAACACCACATTCTCCTGTAGCCAATGGATATCATACAAAACCTTCAATGTCTTCCAATCAATCCCTGTCTTCTCCCAATTGTAGTTCACCTACAAATACTTCTAATTCACCAATTCATTCAAACCGAAAATATCAAACCAGCATTCCTACCAATACAACTTTTCATACAAATGGATTACCAAACAATTTTGATGAATTTAACCAGTCAAATAAAAGACCCATTCAAAAAGTTGTACCTTCAAGAAATGTCAGTAAAACTACTTCGATACCAACATCCACCAGTAATAATACACTCTCATCGCCTTCATCAAATGGAAATGTCACTTTTGATTATTCCCCATCAAAGGGAAGTTTAGAAAATGGGAAGTCTGATCACGATGGTAGTTACTCAAAACCTATGTCACCCGTGAAAGGATCAAGTGGTTTTATGACGCACAATAATATCCCTATCAATCGATCCAATTCTTTGGGAAGGAGCAATTCAACGTCTCCTGGTCATCTCTCCGCTAGTGATCAAATGTGCGGTAATAATATACCAAAGATATTAAGTACATCGGCCGGCTATGTTGCAACCGCAAGTCCTACGAATACAACAGGCAGGCTTAACTGGAATAAAGATTTAGTATCTGATAAATTAAGTTTCACAATGAAAAGAGAATTTGACAGGGCTAAAGAGGAATCTGATCTCATACAACAGTTGAGAATTGTACGTTTTTCATAATTGGTTATTTCATAACTTTTGTATCATGTTCATTTGTATACCTTTTTTTTAGATTATTGAAAATCGTTTGAAAATGACTTTACCCAAGGACTTGGCTCCTGCATTAACAGATGGGGTTGTATTGTGTCATTTGGCCAATCATGTCAGACCGAGAGCCGTGGCTTCTGTCCATGTTCCATCTCCGGCACAGGTATTATTACTATTAATTACAATAATATTTGTATTACATGAGATATATGTTTTATTATTACTTTGTAGCCCAAATTATCCATGGCTCGTTGTAGGAGAAACGTGGATAACTTTCTCGAAGCATGCCGAAAAATAGGAGTCGAAGAGGTAAAATTTGATTTTTTTTTAAATACAGTGAAACTTAGAAATTACATTTTGTCAAAACTAGTGAATATATGATGTAATATTGAGGTTCTTTTTTCATATTTTATTCCTACATACATATGTACTAGAGGTCGTAAATTCCATGTTTCACTGTAGTTACTTTATAAGTGCGTTATTTCATATGCTTATTATATTCTTTAAATAATGAAATAATGGATAAGAATTTGCTAGTTATAAGTATATTTGAATATTGACATGTTTGTTGAAGAAGCAGTTGTTTGACAGTGGCGTGTGTTGTGGTTGCAGGAAGCATTATGTCATCCTCAAGACATCTTGCCTGTGGAGGATTCTGGCGGCTTTGTAGATGACTGTGATTACATCCATAAAATAGCTGCCATTTATCAGACTGTTACTTCACTACTCTCTCACCGAAGCACCCCAGCACACGCCACTGACAATCCAACTAGATTCAACCACAAGGACATGTATCATACAGAAACCCAAGAACAACAGCTGACTTCCACCATCAACTCTGAAGATGAAACTAATCTAGTGTCCGATCCTGATTCTAATGATACTAAACAAAATATTGCTTATTCTCAATCTGATCCAGTTTATCCGATCACTAAACACTTTACCAACAAAGTTGTACACCGTACTCGTTATGCTGAAGATAGATGTATAAGCAATTTTAATTGTTCTACCGATGAAGACATTAGCAATAAGTCAGATAAGGATTTTTTATCACCAGAAAATATAGATATAAAACCAGAAAACAGTGTTCAAAAAATAAAGATGGTATTTGAAAATCGTCAGAATGAAAGTTATTCTCGATTTGACAAGTTTGAACAGTCTAAGGTTAATTTTGTCTCTCCCATTTTCAATGACTTAATAATTCATAAGTATGATGATGATTTCAATTGTAATTCCAAGGACAACCAAGATAACATGAACAGTTCTCCCAAAATACGCTTCGGAGATGACGACGAAACTAAGTATTATTCAAGAAAACGATCCAATATGAATTTGGAGATTAAAAACAATTTAAATAATATACAGAATGACCTTCAACTATCAAAAAATAATGATGTGTTGATATCTTGGCTTTGCCTAGTATTTTTTATTTTTACATTGATCTCTCTTTATATGTTCCCTTTGCCAAATTAATGTTAATTTACGATTACTTCTTTCCATGGTGAAATTATTTTGACAGTATTGTTGTACTTACTTCTTGTTTTCTTATGTGAGATTTTTTTGACTGAAAAGTTCAATATGATAGTAATTTGATGTTTATGCATTTTTTAAACATAAACATTGTGATTTTTCATTTCTAATTGGCTTGAAGTTTCTTTACTTAATTTTCATGGTAGAATATTATATTTATGTAATCCATGATTTTTACACTGAAATTCATATCAACTTAGAATATTGAAAGTAATATAGAAAGTGAAAAACAGTTGCCTTTTTGGTAAGAGAGAAAATCCAACGGTGAGCTTAGAAATTATCTTTCCAAATGGTATATATTTTTGTATAATGGATTTAAGAATTTAAATTTATAAAAACTACATCAGAATTTTTTGTTTTGTGAAAATTATAAAAAATTTGGATTTTGAAAAAAAAAAGAAACAACATATGTAATACATTACAAAAGTATAATTTCATAAGCTTGCAATTTGGAATTTGGTGGATATCTTGTTGCCTTTTAGGATAAGTTTAGATGTCTCCTAAAAATGGATGAATACTGTGATGGACGCAGAGAGTAGATATTATATTCACGCAAAGGTGCAGTTTTATACAATTTGAGTTTTTCTTTAATTGTATTATTTTAGACTAGTGTGGTATTCACATACAAAATTCACTATGTATACAAAAAAAAATGCTAATTTTCCGACAGTCTTGTTAAAATTACATTCCTATACAATTCCAATATACATAATGAGTATCTTAAATATTGTATGTTTCAGACTGATTTTTTGACAACTTATAAATGTGTTTTACCAATTTTTACCAAGATACAAAAATTGTGGGCACAGTAGCATTTATATGCGTATTTAATTAATATATTACATATGTATGTAGAATTTAACCAAAGCCAGATGAAGAAGTAAAATGGAAAAAAGTTCTATATTGTCACAAGCCTTTTTTGGTCACATATTTATACAAAATTAACAGTTTAATTTTAGTTTTTCTCTATTATTTATAATTAGCTATTATTGTTTTTTTATATGAAAAAACGTGAGTGCTAGTCATTACATTAATGTATTAAATTTATCTAGTATTTTTTTTCTTTCTAGTCTCTTGTCAATTATTGTACTTATTTTTTATTTAACTTAGTTAATAACAATCCTAACATACCTGGAGTTCTTTTGCAGTACAAAATTCTTTTTATTATTTATTTCTTTTTTGTGAGAGTTTATAGGATTCTTTTTAATTTAATTGTGACATTATGAGTACTTCTTCATTTTTTTAAACCAGTTTGCTACTTGCAAAATATTGTATAAGAATAGAAGAGTGGCTGTACGGATGTATATTTTCTATAGAGAAAGTAACAATTTTATAATGTTTTAATATTTCTACATGTGTCATCTTAGTGACATTATTAATTGTAGTGTTATAGATGCTAAATTATACTATGGTGTATATCTGCCTTACAAATTATTTTGCCAAAAGTTTAACTAAGTGCTGTCTTAACAATATCACTAGTAAATACAAATGTATATTCATACAAATTTCTATGTTATTGTTTTTGCCATTACAATAAAATGCTTCATACATAGGGTTTTTATATTTATCGCCCTATTGTTATGAATATATGCAGCTATATTTATATTTTAAAAATAAATATTTATCAATAGATTCTTTTTGTCATTTCATTCTATAAGCATATGAAATATTGCAGCTGTTGACTGAGTGATTTCAATACTTGTTTATTTTTATAGAAATTAATGTGCTGTGCTGCGGATGTGTTGGAAGGCAAAGGAATGGTCCAACTGGCAATAACAGTTGGCGAACTGCATCGCAAGCAGGTGATCAACAACAGTTCTGATCGGCGACAGCAGCCCCCGGGTCTCACTTAGCGGCAAGCCTTTTCAGTGAAAACTGATTGTGATATTGCAATGTGAATAGAGTGTTCGCCCAGTCAGTATTTATTTCAGAATAGACACATACTGCGATATTTTAAATTTTAGTTTTGTGTGTAAGGTCTAATTATTATAAATAACATGGTAAGTATGAAAGCAGGCTCAATTGAACGTTACCTCACTTAAACGAAATTAAACACTTATTATAGATAAATTCACAATTTACTTATTAGTGACAATTTCATAGTCCAAACAAAACTCAGTAGACATCGTAACGATTGAACTGAAAATCGAATAAATAATATTAAAGTACTCGTGTGTAGTTGAATTATTTCGGTATTTTATATGGATCTAATCAAATATTATTTTAATTTCTCCTTTTGTAATTACTGAATATTAATTTTAACAAAGTGGCTTTTCATATTCATGGTAAAATTATCATATTCATGTGCCATCAATTACCAAAGTTCTTTATTTTAATACATACATAATATATTAATTTAATACTTGATTCATAATATTACAAATAAACAGAATTGTGCCAAAGCAACCCGACTCTTATCGTGTGATTCCATTTCATAAGATTCATACAAATTAACAATATATTTTTTATGAAAATTTTGAATTATTGCAAACTTAGTTTTGTAGATAACACACCGAGCCAGCCAAATTAAAATTATCACAATTCTATATTGTCATTCATAGATTATTAATCAAATGCTCCCTTATAATAAATTTCACTATAAACGCATATCAATATTAGTTTAAAATATTGGACATTACTTAATGTCGTATAAGTGTGATTTAATTTATAAGTATACAAATGAGGTATTGTTGTAAATGTGCTAGATTATGAACTTTAGTATACAAGTAAGCTTGTTTAATCTAGTCTGCATTAATTCGTAATAAACTGAGTAATCTTGTTCTTTAAAACGGGAACCAATGAAACAGTTGTAGAATATTTAATTAATTAATACATAGTTCAAACAAATGTCTCACTCAAAGAGTGCCTTTGACGAAAATAATGTTTAATTGTTACTTTAATTGATTTTTCAAAAGGTTTACAGTCACCGCATAGATGCATGGTAAATTAATACATTTGGCAATATTGTTTGACTGAAATTTGTATGTGGGTAAAATGAATACTTAATAATTATAAATGTTGTAATGTTCTAGCAATTGTCTATCGTATATTTTACATTATCGATTTCAGGCTCTCTTATATTTTATATGTATTATGTTACAAAATGTATGACAAAATGTTAAGGTGTGTGATTTACTGAGACTGCAATTTAAGGAATAACAGTTTCAATATTTATTTTGGGACATTTCCTCTTATTCTCACAATACTCATATGAATCTATGTCGCAGGTGACAGTATTAATAATATTATTGATCTTGACAATAGCAGTTTTACAACCCTGAAATAGTAAGTAATATATTAGGTAGTTTAAGATTTCTAGTCCGTTGACAAATATTAAATATACACGGTGTAATGAGATTACACTATTTTATTCAAATGTTTGTATACTAGCATAATTTTTTCAAACTCTTCCCATCGATATCTGAATAGATTGTTTATTACCTATGTGCAAATTATTTTATGTAAATACAATAAATAATGGATAATTCATGTAATTTACAAAACTGAACAAATGCATTTCAATGAATATCACACACATGTTACCTTTTCCATTCCCACATATTTAATACATAAAAAATTTATAAAAAGTTATTTTAAAAAAAATCATTGTTGGGTCATCTTTAAAAATAGTCTTAGATGTATAGAGTATATAATTGTTTTTACCTATAACTAACATTAGAATGTTTTATTTAAATTTGACATGAATAATATTATTAAATTATAGAAAGAATGGGAAAAAAAATAAAAACCCATTTACAAGTTTGAAAATTAATAAATAATAACAATAAAAGCAATATTAACAAAACAATTACAAAATATAATGCTTAAAAACTAAATAACAGTTTGTTTGGGTAAAACCAAATTTTAAACAATCCCTAATACATAATTCAATTTGTTTTATTTTATAGAGGTTCTTAAATTTACTTAATTCTTGAAAATATTGTTTTATAAATGTTAACGTTCCGACCTACTTACCACCTAATTTTATTTATTAATTATATGCGCCCGAAGAGCTTTTTAGAAGGTTTATTTTACATTTTTTTACCTGTTGGTAATCTTAACTATTACTAGTTACAATTTACGTTATAATCCAGGAAATTAAAGTAAACCAGAATCGAGACGATCGATTGGGATTTCATTAATATTAATAATACACATTTCCAAACTCACAGTCGTTATAACCAATCAAATATTTTTTTATTACTTGATTGGACAAATACTGTGATCATGGGATTTGAACCCAGGCATCTTATCCCCTGAGCAATTTATTACATTGATTTATGCTTAAAATATTTAATATGAATCCTTTACACTATACATTAATTAGTGTATCTTATAAACTTTTTACGTATGTTTTTGTTTATTACCTAATTAAAAATTAACTTAATTTCACAGTGAATGAAATTATAAGTATAAAATCTACATAATCCAATAAAATAAGTATTTGTGTAAATTTTTTTATGAAACTTGTGTCTCAAATAGTCTTATTGAATATGCGTAATTTACAAAAGTAAATTAACATAATCTTTAATTGATAATTTTGTGCGTGAGGCAGAACAAACGAGTGCAAGGATTTAATATCAATTTATTGTTATATGTCTCCTTTTATTTTATCAACTAGTTAAATAAATAAACCAGGGTGTTTAAATAGTGTCCAGAATCCATTTAAATAAATTGTTTAATTAGTTACATAATGATCTTGTTTTGCGTATATCCACCTACATAGGTACACATTTAAAGTACAGGTAGATACAGATATAGTATTTTCCGCCTTTGGCAAGTTATGTATGTATATATATATATTGGTGTTGTATATAAGCAACCGGTTAAAGAAGAGGGTCGTTATTTGCTTAGCCGGAACGCTGGCATCTAATTGGTTGTATTGATTAATCGTTGGAAATGTACAGGAATAAATTGTCGAAAAGCAAACATGGCGGCTCCTTTGTGCGCCCGACATGTGATTCAATTAAAACAATTTATGAATTCGGTTATGTGCGGCAATTTGGTCCATTAGACCACGATTAAAACCACTTCTCAAACTATTTTATTATATTAATAGAATGCTTCGATAACACCGAGCAAGGATGCTTACCTAAATATCTAGATGGTGGACCAAGCAGATGAGTTTGAATGCTACACAGAATTCGTTCGTAAATCTGTCAGCCGTGGTCGCTAATTGTATGGGAATTCGGCAAAATTATATACTTTTCAACCATTACACTACTCTATACAAGCTATTTACACAACTACCTTCATGAAAAAAAATATAACCTAGTCTTATATATCTACTCTACACAATCATTACATTTTTATACGCATAACTATCGTATTTATATCTATATTCAATAAATCCGGCCAAAATATCTGATAAAACTTGATTTATGTGGTCAAAATATTTCATCGATAATATAATATATCGTTTCTACAACAATAATTAATTACAATTTGTCCAAAAATCATTTAAAAATGACCGTTACCCTAGTATTATTAGTTATTTTGGTGGTATTGATTTAATACAAATGTAAATATGTTAATTATGCATTTAATTATTTGAGTATAGAATAGGTGATATATTTTTAATTGTGATCGTAGTGTAAATATGTATTTTAGAGTAGATGCTTGAAATGACAATTAATATTGCCTCTGTCAAACTCATCTGCTTGGACCGCCATCTTGATATTTATGCATCCACTTAACCGTTCTTCTAATATCGGTTTGACAGGGGCAACAACAATTGTCTAACTCGGAATCGTCTATTTGTTTTGCCATTTCGATATGTATACATTCAGTTGTATGGCCTGCTAATACATCTCAACCGTAATATTGTTTAGCTACATTTATTATATATATATATTTAAAAATGTTAATAAAATAAACAGACAGTAAGAAAGTCATAATATTTGCATTGTTAGTTTTAGGCTTCTGTAAAATCTGAAAAATTACAAACACATACTTGTATTGGTGTCTCATTTACCTACAAATATTCTTTCTAATTTTCTCAATTGTAGTTCTTATAAATAACTACAATTAATGCAGTATCAAGTGTTATATTTAAAAAAGTTTGATGTTTTGTGTGCGCATGTGTCATAAATAAAAAGCGAGTAACAAACGTGTTCCGAATATATTTTAATCGCCTCGAACTATTTTCAATAATTTCTTATATTATTACAATATTGCACTATTTTAAAAAAATACATTTCATTTAATTTGATTATTGAAAATCAATTAAATTTTTATGGATTTTTAAAAATGGAAAACTCTATATATATATTTTATTAAAATTAATACACACTACCTACTTATAAATTAAGAACTATTTTCCCATATACCTATTCCATTTCAACTATATGATAATGAATGATAGTTTTTAAGGGCGCAGGAAGAATAAATTTGATTTGTTTCTCTCTCTTATTTCACACCGGCTTTAATTAACTAGTAATAGTTAATTATTTTGGCTAATATAGAAGGTGATTGGGTTGCAATGATTCAGCATAATAATCTGCCGGCGCCATTGACTCGATTACAGTAAGGACGAAAATACACACACTAGGATTTAAGTAGCCTGGTGATTTATTAACTTTGCAATGTTTGTGTGTTAGAATTTTACACAATCATCGTCGGCAATGTTCACAATTATCTCTTCTAATAGATGCAGGCGCCGTCTATTTATACGATTAAATTATTATTAGCAAAATGGGACGGATATTACTTGCACAAAATTGGGACTCCGTGTCGCCATACTAACTATTTATTACATGATATTGCTCTTAAATTATACTGAATTATCGAAGGAGAAAGACATTTATTTCATAGGTTAAGCATTGGTTTCGAATCTGGCCATAATTTAATCGACAATTTTGGATATCCTGTTTGATATTTCGATCGAGATGTATTAAAAAACTAATTAAGAATATCATAAAATTTGAACAATATGCATACTGAGTTAATGTTAGTGTCAAAATAGAAATAAATCCGTAAGAGCTTCTTATTGGTCGAAATTGATTACTGCGAAATAGTTAGTCTCTAAGGTTATTGTGATATTTTTTTAAAATTATTATTAAGAGAAAACAGTTGTTTGGAATACTAGAGAACCTACATCTCTGATGGAGCTTTTTTGAGAGGGTTTTTTATACACAACAACGTGTTAATTGTCTGTCGGTGATCTTAACTATTACTAGTTACACAGGTCACCGACGTAATAATCGCCTCAGTATTTACCTTACAATACAGGAAATCAGAGTAAACCTGGATCAAGACGATCGATAGGGATTTTATTCATATTATTCCCGATCTCCCAGTCGTAATAACCGATCAAATCAATTTAAAAAAATTGTCTTTAGTGGGATTTGAACCCATGTATTTGTAGCCACTCTTCTTATCCCCTGAGCTATTACGCTGGCTGGTATTAATGTTTATAATTGTTGGAATTTCGAAAAGAGCCAAAATAATCGAAAAATTTTGAAAAATTCATTATTCAAAACATTCGCAATTAAATTATGTAAAATAATTTTAAATAGAAATCCAAGCATTTACTAATTAAATTTAAGATTTTTACGTAGGTAATTTTTGTCAATGTTATTTAAAATTTGTTTGATTTTCATTCATTATTATTATAATTAATAATCAATTAAATTGGGTGTATGTATATAATGATTGTCCCAAAGACGCAATTGTGCGATACCATCGATATATTAGGAGGCTATAAAATATGTTTAAATTACAAGATGGTGGACTAATTGTCTCACCCAGGCCCGTCTAATTAGTCCGCCATCTTGATATGTATACATCCAGCTATATGGCTTGCTAATACAACATGTTTTTTATTCATACTAAAATAATTAAATTGAAGAATAAGCACATAACACGTAATCCATCTACACCACAACTAATGGTCCAAGTCGGCCAGTTTATCTTTTCCTATTTAATTATTATTTTAAAAAGTTTGAAAATCTTGCGTATTTACTTATTAGGTGATTGACCGCCTGATTTGAATTTGTATTATTATAAGCATGCGTCATAGGATTCATGAAACAACAATAGTACTTCAACAAAAACATAACCTCAAACGACACACACGGTCAGCAACCTTATTATGAAAACATGTTTATAAAATTAGTTCTTGTTGATGCAAATACGGTCAGCGACTTTAGGAGCTATGATAACATACTTGTTTATTGTTTATTCATTTGAACTTGACCTTGAAAATGAATTTTGTTTTTGTTATCCTGTGATGACATCATATATTCACTCATTATTATTCACAAATTGTCATAATATATTATTTTATTATTTTTAAATTTATTTTTATACAAAAATAAAAGCTTAGACCCCCTTTAGTATATTTTTTATGATCTTACTGGCATTACATAACTACGATAAAAATATTTTAGTGTCAATTAAAAACATGTTGTATATCGGTGGTTTGTCATTTTATTATTTGAAAATTCGTGTATTTTTTAATCTGAAGTATTATTAGTGCTAAATATTGATATGTGTTTGTGATATAATTGTAATTGAATATAGTATTAAATATGGCGTCGTGCTAAGGATGCCGTCGCCGTCCGTCGCCGCCATGTTGTGTAGTAGGATGATTGTCTGTGTTGCCATGGTGTCGCCACGGTGGCAAGTCATGGCGGTCCCATTATTGAAATATATTAAATAATTTCTCATACACCAATACTACATATTGGTTTGATTGATAGCTTCTAGTGTACGCCTCCGTCAAACACAAAGACGGTAGCCGACATGTCTTCCAATATCACACTAATTGGATTTCAACACACCTTAAAAGCGAAAAATCATCAATTCGACAATTTTCTTGAAAAGCCTCGGTGATTGCTTCTAAGTGTCAGCTTGTATCAGACGCCATACATTATAATAATATGCTCCTTAATGAACTTTATTTTAATTTGAATATTCTTTTTATTATAAATAACTGAAACATCCTGAAAGTTTACGTACATATTTATTTGGGAAACTTTGTGCAACGTATTCGTTTTAATACTATTTCTTGTTTCGTATGTTTACAAATAGAGTAAATTTCAAACTTTAAATCCACGCACAGGAAAACAAACTTTGGTACAGGAAACATAAATTGGTAATATATTAAATGACATAATATGTATAATATTTAGTAATTTCAGAACATATGTTTAGTTTGACATTTGCTCTAATAACACAAGAAACAAAGAGTAGGTATAATATTATTATTTTTAGGCACTTTGGTTGAACAAAATAATCATAATAGCTATTGTTAATATAAGTCTTAAGAATTGATACATAATAATTAATAGGTGCTTATAACTTTTTTACTCAGCTTAGGTATTAAAATGTATACATAGAGGATTAAAAAAATATATACTTATTCATAAGATTTTTTGAATATTTTAATATGAAAAGGGTGCTTTATTAAAATACCGACAAATGTATTTTTTACAAATTTAATTTTCTAAATGTTTGTTCAATTAGGTGGTTTATTTTTAACCAATTTATAAATAATTGTGTAAAATAGCCATTCATTACTCTAAATATAAAAAAATATAAATTACTTAACCTCAGTTTTTATAATACAATTGTATTATATAAAATGGAGTTTAATATTAGGATATTTATTTTTATTTGAAGTGAGCTTTGGTAACTGTATTTTTATATGAAACGGGAAAAAAATACGATTTTGTTTATTTACTTAATTTAATATATAAAATATATAGATATTGTATTATCCTTATTGAACGCATCGTCATTGTGTCAGATTCTCTTAGTCCTCGTATATGAATTCAATTTTACGGTAACTTCTCCAATAAATGAATAAAAAACTACGCAGTCATCTTGGGGCCCATAATAGGCGTTGATTAAAAATTGATCTGGCAGGTTTTTGTTGATTTTCCAGGTCTTTGTTGTAGGATCCATTATGGGATTGTCACGGCCATTTCGTTGTTGTGTTCGGCAATTTAGGGAGACGAACAGTTTGTTTGTCGAGAGGCAGGATGCTTTTTGATTGGAAAATAAAACAAACACCATAAGGTGAACCACTATTTATAAATTTGATTTGCTGCCAGGACATGAATCAGCCACAATTTCATTTTTATATTTAAAAAAATGTGTATTCTGGGATGATGTTTCATTCAAATAAGACGGAATTGAATGTTTTGAAATATTTCTCTGGGTACGTACACAGGGTAAATTATGGGCAGGTAAAGGACAATTAGGATGGAAGCACCACCACCCTTATTATATAATAAATAAATTATTGTTATTTCATTTGGGGTCCAAATGATCCTTTAACCCTTCAGAGAATAATAATAGGTAGACTTAAAATTATTTTACTATGGAATTGCTCCTTCATTTATTTAATTATTGATATAATATATCAATAATGTTACTTATTAAGTTTTTAATATATTAAAATTGATATTTTCAGAATTCAAGCCAATTATGAAAATAGTGAAGTATTTATTTTATTATTATTTATTGAAAAAATGTAAGGTAATTTCAATGGATTCAGGCCTCTGCACCAAATTGGTCATTATATGATGAATATTGCTTTTATTGTTATTATTTATTAATTTTCAAACTTGTAAATGGGTTTTTATTTTTTTTCCCATTCTTTCTATAATTTAATAATATTATTCATGTCAAATTTAAATAAAACATCCTCATGATAGTTAAAGGTAAAAAGATTTATATACTCTGTACACCTAAGTCTATTT
>JAGTTH010002685.1:0-19995 GCA_022606485.1 Agraylea sexmaculata
AAATACTTGCCACAAACATATTTTACAATTTTACAAATTACAATGTCGTCACATTTTAAATATTGTACGATTATTTATTATTTCAAAATACACTTTACTATAAAAAAATCTTAATTTAATTTGAATTTTACATAGTTTGAATAAAAAAAAAACATCTTGTAGATTATTACAGAATATATAAATCTTTTTATCAATAAATAACAGGAGAATTTTGCAGATATGAGAATAAGAATAAATTATTATTCATTGGTTTTGGACTATATACATAATAATATATACTAATGTATTATAATCAAACATTATTGTTCAACAAATTTATTCCGATCAAGAATTAAAAAACAATTAATGAAATTCCATAAACTTAATATACTATACCCATTTTATAGTATGTTTCATATTGTGTATAATAATAATTATATATTTATGCATTTGGGACATTTATTTCATTCAATTGTATAAAAAACAAAAATTTACAATGGTGATTTTCGTGTGATTTTATACTATATGTAATTTTTTTATTCGATATGAGAGGTAGGTACATAATATTAATTATTAAGTGAAAAATATAAAAACCCATTAAAAACACCTTGTAAATATAGTACATGTTCATAGATTACAATTATCATATTAAGCGTTTGGTATCTACATACAAAATTTACGTATTTAGCTTGGAATATTCACAGGATATATGTTTATATTTGCTAGTATTAAATAAAAAAGACAATCACCTGTTGCATTAAGCGTATTTAATTCTCATTAAGCCATTTCTTGAAATCATTATAAAAATATTAAATAAATGTTTTGTCTGGAAATAAATGGCACAAGACACAGAGGCTAACACATTTGGGCCAAGACGAAAACAGCTCATTACGAGGCGGACATTTTGAAATTGGTATCACAAAGGACGATTCAAAAGTATATTAATACGAAATCTGCTCGAGATGGCTGGTGGTTGGGTTATTTTTCATACTAAAGGCTGACAGTCGTAGGATGTTTGTGCAAATACGAGGTGAGAAATGAGTTATGAACTAACAGTCACGAAGCCTGCTCTTCGTATCTCAGAGTATATATCTAAGGCGTGGGAGGCTTCCAATAAACCCTATAATACTACTATTATTATTGTAGGGAATACAAGATGTACCAGATGGTCCTTCCTCTCTGTCCCTTCTCTTTGCATTGTTGGAGCTTTGATTTGCACGTTTGGGTCATAATTGCAAAGGACACTAATGTCCTTCCCTCCTCCCAACCAGATAAACGGTCAATTAGACATGCCTTCATTCCAAATACAATATATTATTCATTTTACTACAATTAACATCAATCATTTGCATTGAATTTCAATATTTCAAAATATACCAAGTTATAATTGATGGGCTTATATTTTTTGCCCATGCGTTTTAAAACTTTATATTATGTTCCTCACATAAAAACGAAAATTTGACATTGATTTCACGCTTTGACTAATTTTGTAGTATGGATTACTTAATCGAGGATATCATCAATATTTTTTTGTATGGTTAATATTTGCTAAATGACTTTTATTCATTAGAAATAAGTGGGAAAGCACAATTTACATTAAAAAAAGTTTGTAATTATTTTCATGTAGAGTTTATTGTTGTTATTATTTATTAATTCTCATATTTGTAAATAAGTTTTTATTTTGTTTTCCCATACTTTTTCTTATTTTATATTACCTCTCATATCAATGAAAATAAAATTTTTACTAAATTTTCATGTTAGTTATAGGTAAAAATATTTATACACTCCTATTCATAGGATGTATTATATTACCAATATAGATATAATTGACAATAGAAAAAGGTAGAAATTATCCACGACTTCAATGTACACAGAGTGATTTATAGTTTTATTATTAATAAAAAGAATGAATGTAAAAATCACGCCAGTTGTATGAACAAATTTTCCATCAAATAATTAGGGTGTTATTATATAGGTACATTTTTTTAATAAAAGCATTATTTACAGTTAATATATAATATCAGCTTCTATCATTGAGATATTGGGGATAATTTTGATTGAATTCCGATCTTTTATAGTTTAACAGATCTTTGAAGACCAAGACATATAATGAAAACTCTCCTCGGAGCGTATAGTACACATGATTTATAAATACTACAATATTTTACCGATGGACGACAAAATTGGGTAAAATACATCAATAAAAGACTATAGCATATGGCAGGTAGGTATACCTATAAATTTAAAAAAAATGATGCTTGTACGTATCAGTATCAACATAATAATATAGTGATCGGCTTTTGTAACGAGTCATTCTAATTATCGATACCGGTAATATGAAAAGGTCATACAAACAGCTGGTGTGGGCAGATAGTCGGTAGTAAAGTATTATAATGTACAATACTGAAATGATAGAGTATGTATGACTCATCAGGATTACTTCTTCACATCGATCGGATGAGGACTAAAGGGTTCCCCCTTGTTGGTTTAGTCCAACAGTCCGTTGAAAATTTTGATTAAAAGTGGACGTTTAAATTGATGATTGGAAAGCACGTGTCGAATTGGATATTGACTCCCCCAGAGACCAGATCATGAGGAACTTTATAAGATGAACAACCGCACTTTGATGCTTATTTCAAATATTATATTAAATGGGCTTGCGAGCTTTTGAAAACAGCTGGTCACTTATTAATTAAATGTGATTTGCAATAATTATTGGTGTGCCAATATAGAAAATCAGGTAAAATACTGAACAAAGCGCTATTTTGTCAAACACCAAAATACCAATAATTAACATTTTTTAAATTTAAATTGAGACATAATACTAGAGCTGAGGGGATAAGGTGGCTATTAATACTGCATTCATGGGTTCAAATTCTGTTCAAGTCAAGAAATTTTTTTTTTATCATCTTTATCCAGATTTACTCTGATTTATTGGATTTTAGAGTAAATACTGAGGCGATCATTAACTCAGTGTCACGTGAAACTAATAATAGTAAGAATAACCGACAGACAATGAATTAACACATTTTTGTGTCTTAAAAACGAAAATTAATAAAAAAAACCTTCTAAAACATCCCTCGGTTTGTACCTATGTATGCAATATATATAATACAGTAATATATCAACATTTTTTTAAAAATATTTTTATTTTATTTATTTATTTACGCCCCGAGGAGATCTATTTTTTGAGAGGGTCTATTTTGAGAAGGTTTTTTTTACACACAATAACGTATTAATTGTCTGTCGGTTATCTTTACTATTACTAATTACACAGGTCACCGACTAATAATCAGTATTTACCTTACAATACAGGAAATCAGAGTTAACCTGGATCAAGACGATTGATCGGGATTTTATTAATATTAGTCCCGATCTCCCACTCGTTAATAATCGATCAAATCATTTTTTTTAATTTTTAATTGAGCGGGATTTGAACCCATGACTATAGTATTTGTAGCCACGCGTCTTATCCTCTGAGCTATTACGCTGGTTATTACATTTTAAATATTATAAAGTATGTTTGTCAGCAATAGTCAAGATTTTGCTGACCCATCGCCCTTTCATACCACAGTATAATAGTATCTGACACCCTTGAAAATTATACTAGACAGTAAAGCATTACTAATTAAAGGATAAATAATATACTTGTATTTTTATACGGATTTATAATGTCGATAATTTATTAGACCAAAATATTTCAACATAAGAATTAATTCAATATATTTATTTAGTTATTTTAACGGCCAACACTTCATATTATATGGATATGCGAGATATTAATTTAGTCGGTATAATTAGATGTAAGCTTCAAAATGTACATCGCAAAGGCTCATACAAAACTTGTACATACTACATGTAACAAGGCACCGTCATTAGCGCAAAGCCAAATAAGTAAAACATTAAATACGAAACTTTCTTCTTTCATACACACTCTGAGTAATGGCCAAATATAACGATGAAGGCGTGAATAATTAGCCAACATTTAATATACGGTTCACTGAGTGTTATCAAAAGTTTCACACATTGATGTTAATAATTGTATACATCGCAATGCTATGGAGTATAAATTATTTTAATAATAACAATATCTCATTTAATTCAAAATGTGTTCAGTTGGACAGGTCAGAATGCTCATCGTGATGTTGAAGAGAATCGCATAATATTCATAAGGTCAATGTTCCGTCCCAAGAAGTGGTTCGCCCACGCCAACGGGATATGAACCTACTCCGTCCATTCCATACAATAGTGCATTCGCCATAAACAATGCGATGGCTCTACAAATTAAAAACGTCACCAACAAACGCATACAAATTTAATTAATCCGCTTCGACACAACAGTAGTATGGCGACAGCTTGTTGGTTTGTTTGCTTGTTGCTGGTAGTTTTCAACACCGACTGTGATGTATTGACCCTGACTACTGTTCGGCCCGAATAATAAGGCTTCTCAAGATATATTTTATTTTTATTTATTTAAATATAAATAAATAAATAAAAAAATAAAAAATTAAATATATATATATATATATATATATATATATATATATATATATATGTATATATATATGTATATATATGAAACCCAATGCGGTTCGACAATGATGGACATTTGTCAGAAAATTTATGTATTATTATTTTAATTTATAATAATCACAATAAATGCACTGTTATATATTATAGATCTTATGTGTATCAGCGTTTTTTTATCAGTTGTTAAGTGGTCTGAATCAGGCTCTAATTAGATTATTTTTATATTATGTACACTAAATAAAGCCTTAATATTATAAATATGTACCTGCTAAAAAGTATTTTTTTATTATGATTTTAATGTTTTCTTAATATTCCTAATGTTTTTTTTAATAGGAAGATTATATTTTAAGCTTTGGTTTTATTTTTGCTTTAAAGTGTAGTTTATTTTTTTATTTATTTGCGTATAAATAAGAGATTTTTAACAGACAAGACAAAAATAATAATATTTTCTTTTAAAACAACAATGAAAATTATGTTAAAAAAATTATAGTACCTATTATACAAAAATGTATAAATAGAATGCCTGTATGTAAAATAAAATTAAGTTCAAATAATGTAAGGCGTAGAAAACAATTAATATGTTATATAAGGTCGCTCCTAAACAAGCCTGTAGGTGGCAGAATTGGTGGAAAAGAGTTCACCCAGATAGTGTGGATAGAATGAGAATATTCTTACAGTATAATTAATAATTATTTCCGTTGAATATTTGCATAGAGTAATAAAAAAATATAAATTCAAATTTTTACAAAAAAATCCCAAAAATGGCTTTAGACCTTAGTTTAGAAACTTCTTTAATATTGTAATAAAAGTAAAACCAATCGCACTATCATTAAATTACACCTAATAATATATTATATTTATTAAACCAAATATATTTTAAATAAATGTGTTCATATAATATAATGTATCACTCCGGTAGTTAATTGAACTTTATTAATAAAAATAACCTTGTTTGTTAAAGTGTTCATTGTATTGTATCCATAAATAATAAAAGAGACGAGAAAGTATAAATTGAATCGTATATATATTTTGGACAGTAGTTGACTATAATTTGTTAAACTGAACTAGAAAATTTTTCGAGAACTTAATATGTGTATAACGGGATGATTTATATTAGTCGTTGTGTAGTCGGTGTTTTATTGAAACTCTCAATGAAAAATATTCAATGAGTGTTTGTTTGAACGTATTTTTTGAAGTTAAAAGGCAAAAAATACTCCCGACAGCGCAATTAGAGAGTAATGCATTTGCCAACACTTGATAAACTGTAACTCGACCATACGATTTTTAATATGTAGAACCTGGAGTGAAATATTACATGAAAAATACAATTACATTGAACAAGAATGTTTTATTTTTCTTTAGTTTCAATTGATGTTGTGTGTTTGAACAGTTGAGTGAAAAATAACGTTTCAAAAATGTAAGAGCAAGTTGTTGGACGGATGACTTCCTGTCGTATTGAAGGCGAGTCCATGAAAAAGTGGAGGATTTCAGGCATCGCCTTGCATTATTACAGTCTTTGCCACTGAAATAGTCCATCGGATGGAAAGAGAACTCGAAGATGGTCAATAAATAAGAATCGCAGTTGAAGCCAGCCAAACTGCCGATAACTTTTACTCAGGGACCATTTGCATTGTAGGAACACTTTATGAGACCTCCTACATCAATACCATTTATTCATATATTACACAAGGTTTGAAGAACTTAATAAATGGGGGCCTACAAAAAAAACTAATATATTGTGGTTGTTAACCCGAAAGTAACAATAACAGTAAATATATAACTCCGGGACTGGGCAATGCTTAGTATAAAATCATATTGTATTTGATTTTGAAAAGGACTCTTTTTGGTGTAAAATAAATGAAATCTATTTTGTTTTTTAATTTTAACAAAAAAAAACTTTTTTATCTATAAAATGTTAAATAAAAGATCGAAATAAATAACTATTAAATACATTTTTCATATGAAATAACTCTTCTCTTTTACTTAAAGTTGTATTTTATTATAAAATATATATTATATATACATATATAATGCATTTGAATGAATCAGTAATAATAATGTTATTTTCATTTTAAACTCATAAATTATAAAAATATTAAAGTCTTGGTTTTGAGGGTTGAAGTTAATAGTCCTTTACTTTAAAATATATAATTACATATTTAATCTCATTAAATTAACCTTCAATGTAATTTTTCGAAGGAAAAAAAAATATAGCGTCATCTCTCGACAAATATAAACTACATAAACTACTCCATCATAAATATGAATACGAAATACTCAAAAAAATAATATAGTATATGAATGATAATAAATGTGAGTACTATTTAATAATTTAAAATGTATTCTTGTGATAGAATAGGATTTATAATTATTGAATCAAGTTAATTTTCATGCAAAGCCGATTAAGACAAAGCGAAATATTACTGGTATAAATAGTTAATTAAAAAACTTTTTCATTCGCACCGCAATCTAAATCTAATCCGAGATTATCAGAATATTTAAGGGCAATAATCTATTAAATTAAATAATTAATTTAAAATACATAATTTGAGCAGTTGTAGTATTAATATTGATTAATCAATCAGAAAATATAAAGTATTGAACAAAATGAACACAATGGGAGAAATTCACAAAAGCTAAGCAAATATATTATAAGTTGTCACTGTAGGGCAATGAAAGGGAAAAGGAAATTATACAAAGTATACGAAGCAAAACGTAAATTGAGATATTATTCAACGATCCCTTATCGGAGGGGTTGGTTGAGGCGAAAAATGATAAACATGGCCAAATTGTAATAACCACGGAAAAGGGTAGGAAATCATTCTCTAAAAAAAAAACCGGCAACTTTGTATTTTTCCACAGCGAAATTCACCTCCTTTTACAAATATTTGTTCAACTTTATTTTAGCCACCTGAATGAAGATAAAAAAAAAACAATGGACCAGCACTCGCAAAATTCGGATATTATCTGTTATCTGTTAAAAAATATAAGAGAAAATTAGAATATGAATTAAATATATGATTGAGAATTATTAGTGGGTAATATAAATGGGGCGTGAAAGCATAAAAATAAACTATTTGTCTGGTGGAACAAATTGAGCCACAAGTCTGTTTTAATCCCTGTGCGAAATGTTGGGCCGACATTTTAACTCAAAGGGTCCTAAGTTGGAAAAGGGATGTGAAGCATATTATAATTTCGCTGATTATTATTAATTTATCGGGACAGTTGAACTGCTTAAATAATCCACGACCTTATTCACACAAAATACAGTACACAGTTCCACACTACCTATACCTTATAAATATGTGTTTAAAACGCTTGTTGTTTTTGACGTAAAATTTATGTTGATTCTTGGAGAATAAAATTTAGTAATGATGATATTGAATGGGTATAAAATGTGGAGTTTGCAAAGTGTGGTGTGGTTTTGGTGTTAGGAAGGGTGAAAGGACATAAATCACATTATTAGAGCGTGCCTTGACACTGCGCCACGCCAAAGCTTATATACCCTTATTTAGTTTATTTTTTAAACATTTTAAACCCATTTAAATGCCAAAAAATAGCACTTAAAATCACAATTTTAAATAATAATTAAATGATTGTGAAATATTTCGCGGTTTTTAGTGTTACCTACTCATACTTTAACCCTGCTACCCTTAAGTCTTTTTTTGACAATGTACATAAAGACTTTATTTAAAAAAAATATTCGATAAGCAATAATTGTATCTTGACTACACTCAGTATTTAATATTAATTTATTACTGTCTGAAAACTTTCGATTAGACTCAAATAGTCATCTTAAAATACTGAGACTAGGCAATATATAATACAATTATTGTTTATCGTTAGAATTGAAAATTTTACTGAAAAAAGTAGGATATATGCAATAAGGAAATATTATTGAAATAATGGCTGGGGCAAAAGTCCCACTACAATTTAGATTGGGTGCCATCTAGGTTATGTGACGCTTAGATCAATTTCGCATTTTGTAAACGCCCCGATTTTATGATGGATACGCCACAAGAAGGAGCAGAAATTATATAAATATTTATTTAAAACATTATTGGCAATTCAAAACGATAGCGGGACTTTTTCCATATCCGTTAAATTATTAAATAATTTGATTTGATAAAAATATAATATGATAAAATTCAAATACTACCAAAAAGAAGTCCAAGGAGCGAGTGTGTTTAGTTTGTATAATATCTTCGATATCCACTTGTTATGAACCAGGGAATAGGTATCCTTCTGCCAAATTAATAAAAATATCATTGATCTTTTACTACATAATGTCAATAAGTGCAGTAATAATAAAATATGGCACAGATCAAATAATAATATGTTCTCGATAAAAGTTAATTCTTTTCAACACCAGTCTCAGTATTCAGGATTATAAATAATAATCGGCAAAGCGTGTCTAGAGTGTGTTCTGGATGGCAAATAAAAAGGGTTCCACAATACAATTGTAGGGATTGCAATATAGAATAAAAGACTTATTAAAACAGGAGCCAACAGTCAATTTCCTTAACTATTGTTCAACGCCACGCTCCATTCGCTATCGGAAACATGTTTTTATACAATCGATCAACACATATATTATTATAATCCAAAAAAAGAAGGGAAACATATGTATAAAATAACACAAAAGCTGCATTTCGGACAGCTTTTATGATTTGAATGTTGTATTCGAATAAAAATATCCTCATAGTAAAATCATCATCTAACTTAAAATAATCATTTTTTTTAAGATTGATTACAAGCAAGTTTTTGCTACGAAACATAGACATATTATTTTAAAATAAATTTAATACATTATAACTATTATGTGTGCTATGATAACAGTTAATCGTCGTGGCTTAAGGACCTTTTTTTTAATAATTTAAAAGTGTAATATTATGAAGATGCATTGAAGTTTAAATGAGAAGATGTTGGTAGCAGTTGGTATGGATGGTTGGTAGCATTCAATTAGTTTTTTGTGCAAGTCATACTTCTTCAATTATACACGTGTACCAACACGTGTCTTTATACTCTTCAATAAAACAATTAAATAATATTGAAAATTTAAAAAAATGCAGATATACGTATTTATAAAAATAACTGTGCAAAAAAAAAGCCTTTGGGTGTACATCTTCAATAAGAAAATAAATGTAGCGCTTGTTTTAAATAATAATAAATTATTGGATATCTGAAGTCATTATTTTCACGTCTATTTTTCAAGCTATTTTTCAATTGAATTAATTTGAAATTAAATATTCTTTTACATACAAATAAAAAAGAGAAATTAATTCATTACACCGTAAACTTAATTAATCAAATCTAATCAAATTCGGTTAAAAAATCAGTTTTCATATTTATTTATTTTTTTGAAAATCCCTTCTTTTTATCAAAATAATAACATAATGAAATTCAACCAAAATAACATTTTTACAAGAAGTTTATAATGATTTAGGGAATCTGCGCAGTGCTCCACCAACGTTTGCTTAGACTCGGATTAGTTTAGTTATAATTAACTAACAAGGTAATAATTGTGATTGTCAATTGGACAACGAAATAATATTAAGAATTCATTTATTCAAATATTATTTTATGATATTCAATCAGCTGCAAAACTGCGAGTGAAAGTTTCATATATTTCCACTCATTGACAGTTCGCTGCAAACAGATTTCGCGTTCTGTTTGACCGGGCCCTTTCTGTCTGATTACTGTAGTTTTAAATGTAAATATTTTTAATAAAAATTAAGGTCTAATTTTTTAATATATTGGCTTGGTGGATAGAAGGAATTTAATTGATGCGGAATGAAAATAAGATTCAAACAACAAACAAAGTGCACAGCGATGAATATAGAAGCTCCTCTATATTGAAAGCTGGCTAGGCTAGGCGATTTCAGAATTTTATTATTCTCAGTGGGAGGGTGTTTAGTGAGTTTGGAGTGTTGGAAGTTTTTCAGCTTCGATTCAATTGTTCAGAGTCGCAGTCCGCATACGTAAGACGAAGCCTTAATGCAATTAAAAACCACTGCACCATTTTTTTTTCACGTTCAATTATTTTCAGCAAAGGAACCACCCCGGCTTTGTTATATAGTATCTTCGATTGAAATTCCGAAGGGCGGACTCACGTACATATAGACACATAATTCAATTTCATAATAATATAAGGATCTAATTTTGCACGGACGGGACGTGAGACTGTTTCGCTCTGTGTTATTTTTATACGTTATTTGCGTTTGAAATTACAAGTGTTGATTTTACAATAAGCGTAACACGATGAACAAACCAATTTGGTTGTTCCCTTATTCTTTTGGCCTGTTTTTGACGTCACTAATGGATTCGATTTTCAATTTATTTAGCAGTCGCGTTTTGCCCAACATCGTTCATATGGAAAAAAAAAACATTTTATGGCATGGATTATATAAAATAGATATCCCTTTGAACCGAATAAATAAGGCTGATTTATCAATTAGTAGACGAAAATTCAAACAGTTAAACAGCCTAAAAATTTCATCCATAATATCAGCTATATTTATGGCAAGGCTAAAAATGAGGTGATTCTGAATAAATAATTATGTAACGCAATTCAAATATAAAATTTATCCTTTTAATAATTTAATAAGATATAGAACTTATAAAAATACTATAAAAAAGACAAAGAAATATTTGGCTGGATAGGTTAACTAAAAAGACTACCCTTAATATTTAATAATAAATTAATTAATATGAACAGCTTCGTCAACTGTTAAACAACTGTTTCGAGCACTGCGCGTTTTACACTTTTATTATATTGCTTTATTATATCGTAAAATATAAATATAATATAGAATATTTTAGGGGGGTGATAGGGTTAAGAATAATTGAAAAAAATATATAAAAAAATAATTAATAATATTAATAGTGCTTTTGGAATCGATTTTGGGCCACCATCTTGGAATCAACTGTTTCTCTGAAGTACTTAGTAGTGACTGTCAAGTGCATATTGTGTCTGTTATACGTAATTAATATTAAAAAAATATTATTATTACAATACCCCACCACCCCCTAAAATATTCTCAGTTAATTAAAGTCCGGCCTGTATTATTTATTCTATTTGAATTTTCAGACGAAACAGAACAATCGTATACCATAATAATATTGTCCCATTTAATGTACCTATGATAAGAGTAGATGTATTCATATAATATTTAGTGTAAATATCTGAGATTTGAAATAAAGACATGATATACTAATTAAATAATAAGCAATATTATAAAGGGAATTGTTGCAGAGCTTGAAAACGTCAAAACACTTCATTAACTAACTTGGACTAGATTTGGTAATTTTTATTTTATCCATAAATAATTCATCTGGGATATTATAAGGTCTTAAATAAGACACAATACCAGTTAAATTAGCATTAAAATAAAAGTGTGGAGTTAATATACTTTTAATATGATTGAAAATATCAATAGGTAGAAAGCAATAAGATGAGAATTCGGTCCTCGAAATGCAATAAAGCAGGATGTATTTTAATCACGACGGTGTCTTGTCTCGGATCGTTTTGTATGTAATTTCAAAAAGCATTCAGCTTCAATCTGGAAGTGTTTGAAGAGAATTGTCTGAGTGAAGCTTCTGATCAAACGGATCGTCGGCTCTCAATGGAATCATCTAAGGGTGGAATGATTAAGAACACAAAGACAATGAATGAAGCTAGACACGGATTTATTGTTGTGTATGCCAAATTAACAGGTCCAGGTGTATGGAGGAAGAGGTTGAATGGTATTTTAATTTGAAATTCCTGAAGATGTCTTCTACAATCTATTGTAGGGCGTCTTTATTCGCAGCCGTTATTAGGAACAACGTCGTGATAGGAACAGCAATATCTAACAAGTGCTCCTTAAAAATATAGGGAGACCTTTTTACTGCTAAATTCAACTCTAATTTAACTCAACATATAATAAATATTACTGTAAATATTTTTTATCAATATGAGCTTAAAGTACGACAATTGAAAAACAATGAGTTCATAATCCTTTACTTTATTCAGATAAAGGAATGTATAATTTTATTAAAATTTTAATAGTGGATTAATAAAGAGATGTGTTAGATAAGATTATGTTTTAATCGTGATTCTTGGCTATTACTTAATTTTTTGGATAAATGACTATGGCCCTTTTGGTGGTTTTTTTTAATATAAATCCCCAATTAATTCTGTATTTAATTATTGAAGTCAATATAGATTGTATTTACACAAATTTAAAGTGTTTCATTTCAAATTATCTTTCTTTACATATTTTACAAAGAAATTGGATCTTTTATTTCACAGTACAAAGTGAAAAATATATTTCATTGTCAACAGTGAAATTAATTTTTTTTGTAAAAATATTACTTAACAATGACTACTAGTTATTTAATTTAATTCAAAATAGTTTTAAACTAAAAAAGTTTAAAAAAAATGTCTTTATTACGGTAACATTTTACTTTTAGATAAATATTAATAAAAATTAAAACAAGCAATACAAATAAAAAGTAACCCCATGTAAATGTGTATATGTATTTTTAGTTAAAAAAATATCGGTAATTATGACTTAGAAAACGGGAATACTTTGATAAAATCCCGATCGATCGTCTTGATCCAGGTTTACTCTGATTTCCTGTATTTTAAGGTAAATACTGATTATTAAGTCGGTGACCTATGTAACAAGTAATAGTTAAGATCATCGACAGACACTTAACACTTTGTTGTGTTTAAAAAATCTAAATTTATAAATCCCTTCCCAAAAAGCCCATTGGGGTGTTAAATAAAAAATTGTCTATCAGATATAAATGTACTGTATAAAATGCGTTTATAACATAATAACGGTACTATTACTATTATATATTATGTATATTTAGTATTCGATGTCATAAATATAAACAAGGAAGACAATCAGCAAAGTTGGCAAAGTGAGGCGAAACTTGTAATCTGAAAACAAGGCGCATTGTTCTCAAGGGAAGGTTAAAAATTACGAGGTACAAGCACACGTAAATTCGCGGCAAAAGAACAAACGCCTTTTTTATTTTTATTCCACTCCCGGGGAGTAAAATAAAAATAAATCCCCTGGCTTTTTATAATTTAGTCATAATTAAACGGGGGTGGGTTTCGCAGCGACCCTCTCTAGACATTAATTTGTGAGACACAAAATCTGATTTAGTGCGGCCACAAGTGAAGAGTCAGCACCAAAGCCAGACACTCAGACTAGATATTATAACTACCTCAGTTATTATCGTCCCTTAATTATTATTGTTATATACAAACTCAATATTATATTCTAAAATAAGTATTCTGAAAAAAATATAAGAGATAAAAAATATATATTGCAGCAAGTCAACTCCACTATTAAATATAAAGGATTCCAATACTTTATTTTACATACTTCAATTTATTTTTATTATTTAACAATATGAAAAACTGATTATAATTTTTTATAATAATGTCTATGCTATGAATCTCGCTGATTTCTAATTTATAATAAAATACACCCTATTATTGCATTAGTAAAATAAATTATATTATAGTAATGATTTGGATGCGGCTTACTCCTTTAACTATTCCTTGTTTTTTTATAATATACATAAACATTGCTTAAAACTAAAATTTATTTTTCTATCAAAAAGACTAAAAAATTTAGAAAGCATGGTAATTCCTTCTTAAAAAAATTTTTTCGTATACAATATAAATATTATGGAGGTAACATCAAATAAATATCTATGATTATTATAGAATACTATCGAGACGTCAACACTATCAACAATTCAATTTCTTATATTTGATTAAAAAATTCTTATAGAGATTTTTTAAAATAAAAAAATATTCGTATAATACATATATAAAGCTGATTATAAAAATACATAAAAAATACATTTATAATATGTTCATCTCTAAAAATAGCTCAATCATAAAACCATAAAAATGAATCATCAACATCAACAAATATCAATAACTATTTAGTTTAATATTTATTCGCGAAAGAATCGCTTAATGGTAGGTACAGGTGGGTATTTGTTATTTTTAATATTTGAAATTCATGGCTTAAAATATAAGATTTACCAAATACACAACAAAAGAATGATACATTTCTCGTTAAATTATTTCGATTCCATCAATTTTATATTCAGGGGTGCAAATAATCTGAGGCGGACAAATAGCAACAAAATCAGGTGAGGGCGACGATTTGATTGCATCAGATTAAAATTATCAGCACGGGGGAGGACATTACTTTGTTTTTTAATCACACAAATGATAAAGGAAATGAGACAGGCGGAAAAATAAAATAAAAGGGGACATTCAGCGAAAAAAAGGGAGAAAGATGAAGAATGCTTCCGCAGGAGAAAATATTATATACACCAACAAACCGCGTTTTATTCACGGTTCATTCGTTATATTTTTTAATCTAACTTTTGTTTTTTGCCAAAAATTTTAACGACTGCACTTTCACTGTAAAATAGATAATTTTTAATTTATCGTTTTAAATATTCAAGATTATTATTTTATAATTTATGTACATATATTTCAACAGTTTAACATCAATATAATATTTTCGACTAAACTCTTTGATATTTTTACCGAATGACACCTGTATATACTAAAAAATAATAGGTTAATATATCAACAATCATCACATTTTTTTAGATAGTATCAATATATTATTTTGATAAATACCTTTTTTATTTATTTTATATGTTTTTATTTATTTTATTTTATAATAATTATTTTATAATAAAAAAAATAATTAAATGTAGTTAAATTGATCACCGATAGAGCGGCTCTGTCCGTCTTAATAATCGCCTCAGTATTTAACTTACAATACAGGAAATCAGAGTAAGCTAGGATCAAGATGATCAATCGGGATTTTATTAATATTATTCTTGATCTACCAGTCGTAATATCCGATCAAATCATTTTTTTTTAAGTTAAGTGGGATTTGAACCCATGACCACAGTATTTGTAGCCATGCGTCTTATCCCTTGAGCTTTGAAGCTGGTTTATTTTACTACGATTTTATATTTATTGCATAAAATAACGTGGTCCAGTAAAGAAAAGGTACATGTACAAGAAAATTACTATTTAAAAACTTATTTTTTAACCTTGCTTGATTAAAAAGCTGACCAATTCAGGATAGAGATTTCTTTTTTTATGATTTAAACGTAACTTAATATTATGACAGTTGATATGAAATTGTAATCGCGGAATCAGGGTGAATAAGCCAAGATCTTGGACATGTATTTTTATGTCGGTGTGACAATGCAAGTGTCATTAAGGGTAGGGGGTTGTTGTACAAAGGAGTGTCGAGGTGGCCAATTATATTTACGATCTTCCATTGTACAACACCAACTCGACCCATTAATCTTTTTTTACCGCTCGTTATTCCCCAGTTACGATTCTCGTCCCCATAAGAACTTTTCATAAAAGTTCTTCCTCCTTCGTCTATCAAATTGAAATAAGCCTCAAGGATGAATGGCTGCTTATTCGCTGACTCGACCGTGAATAATTTTATTGCTAATCTCATACATAATGAGAAAAAAATCTATTTAAAATCAGGATTGTTACGACATATCTATATACTTTATAGTATCATTGATAAAATATGTAATATATTCATAGCATGAATCGGATTTTCAAGATAAAGTAAGGAGTAATCATCCTTTATAATATAATTGAGGAAATATGTAAGTAAGAGCTGTTTAAATTAATTGTTATTCAGTAAGGATTTTTTAATTCATTTTACACCCTTCAATTCAAGTAATCAGAGTAAACCTGTATCAAAATGATCGATCGGGATTTTATCAATAAAATATTTTTATTCTTATTTTTTGACTTGAGAAGGATTTGAACTAATAACCATAATACTCGTAATTTAGGTGTAATAAATATGTTTAAATGCATTGGATTTTTTAAAATAAATTTAAAATGAGTTAAAGTGATTATTTGATTAATGTGGAATTTTGTTTGTATAAAAATATTACTAAATATTGTAAAATCTTAGATTGTAAATTATATCAAATATAAAAATCTATTTATAAAACACATAAAAAGAAGACTTAAGGTATATTTCGTATTCAAAATAGTATTTTTTTTATGAAAAAATAACAAAAAAGTTCCACGTGTGACTGAAAACATATTCAAAGCTTTATACTATATAAAAATACATTTTATATTTAAGCTCCTTGTGATTTATTGAAGTTTAATATTTTTGATATACAACAACAAAAAATATGAAATATATTAACAATTATACCTAAAAACATTAAAAGTTAAGTCAATGTGACTTTTAGCCCAATCAGCGTATTTAACTAATGAATGTTGAAGATTGTAAATCTTACTGTAGCTTTTTTCTCCTTAATTCCAATACCGACAGTCTAATCTCTTGGAGAAAGCGGATTAATGGCAAATTAACGAGTTTAAAGTAAAATCTCCCCTTGTTTATAGTTCCAAACTCGATTATTCAATTCAAGGCCAACTGTTGAAACTAACTCTTTAATGGAGGTTCTCATCTAAATTATCTATTGTAAGTTATCACATTAGTTAATTGATATTAGTTTTAAAATAAACTAAGAAATACATAGGCTGACTAAGGACATCAACATTTTGGTTGTAACTTCAGTCTCTACAGGATATTGGACTCCTCAACTTCCTGACTTAGCTACTTTACGACTAGTGTCTCCATGATTTATACAAAACTTTACAATTTGAATAAAATGCTATACACAGAAAATATTTATTTAATAACAAAGTAAATCACTGGAAAAATATAAGTGTAATTATCATTTGTTTCCATGTTTTATTTGAGCACGAAAATGAAGTCTTTACCTAAAAATGTATATAATATGAATATCAATTATATTTTGGAAATAACTCGGTTAAAATTGATTAATAAATAAACAAAATAGATTGCGTCTTCTTTGTTGTCTATTAATTATCTCTAATTTAATAAATATGTATATAATATGATATGAAAAGGTTAGGTTTTTGTTTTGGAGTACTGCAGAAAGTTTTCGATTTAAATATTGTATTAAAATCTAAATAAAATAAATTTGTTTATGGTATATAAAAATAAAAAATACAGAAATATTATAATACTAATGCTTGATATATATATTAGGAATTAAATTTTTAATCATTATCCATCTCCAAGGAAAAAAATCTTTAAAATAAAAAAATTACAGTGTCCAGAGAAAGTCTCCTGTCCCCATACCTCCATATAAATTTATATATTTTTTTTGTAAAGTTGATAAGTTATACAGACACAATCTAACAATTTTGGTATTGAATTTAAAGGACACGAATTAGAATATAATTAAATATATTTAGTATATCCCAAAATCATCAATAAATAAATTATATGCAGGCCCCTTTCGATAAATCATAGGTGAATTATAATAATTATAAATTAATGTGTGGTTACAGAATATCGTTGGACTTACGACGCAAGTTGGTGGTGCGCCACGCCACTTTGACAGTTAGAATTTAATTAAGCATTTTGCGGTACAGTATTGCACAGACCAACATCTTATGTTTAAATCTATTTATTTGTAAGCTAAAACATAACATTTCATTCATAGCATAAATAGTTCGGTGGTAGTTAAACAGATAATTGAATTAAATATTTTTTTAAAAAGCATATCACCGACCGAATCATCTCAGATACTTTTTAAAACGATCTACCCTTCATGGAAATTATTTTCAAATTGTGAATTTTGAAATACAAATTTTAGTTAAAACATTTCTACACTCAATATCAACAAGTATTATTTTGAAATCCACACATCTAATAATAAAGATTTTAAAATGGTTCATAAAAGAGCTTGCAATTTGTTCATATTTTCTCACGTCTTTAGTTCCATTTGGACGTGCAATAAATTTTAACGTGTATTATTTTTAATATATTGCTTTACTGATCGCCTCGTTAATAATGCAGAGAAACATTATTTCGGAATGCATTTGCGGTGCGAAAATATATTGAGTTTTCGGTTTTAAAAGGTTCAGAGGTGTAAAAGCAATTGCTTTGGGCAAAAGTGTTGACGTGTTCTTAATATCCGGTAATGTATTTCTCATATTATATACAACATTATTAATCTCGAAAATATCCTCAAAGAAACGGAACTGCGAGTAAAGAAAGGCCAACGAAATTATTCTTCCAAAATATTTATTTGCAATTTAAAATGCAGTGCAGGAAAAATAATATATTACGACGTAAATTTACCGCATTTCCAAAAATAATTATTTAAAAGCATTCACCGAAAATCAACACCAACAACCCTGAAATTTAAATAACATTCGATTTAATTATGATGAAATTTTGAAACGTTTCCTCCCTTTGTCGTAAAACGAAGTTGTTCTTATGATGGATGCGAAATGTTGAGTATTTCGAGCTCGAGGCTGTTTCAAGGTGTTAATACCTGTCTTCAGCGGCTCTTTCATCTTATCTTTATATTTTTTTCATCTTATTCTTCCACAAAATATTTATAACAGCGAGTCCCTTAAGCGGTTGAAAGTTGATTGCCTTCCTTTCAGTTCATTAAGCATTTCAAAAGTTATGGAACGAAGCGTCAAATAATATAAAAGAAATTTCGTTGAATTTTAATTTTAGTGTCTAAGAATACTGACAAGATAATTAATAAAAATTAGCTTGCTTCCAATATAACGTTGTTTTGGAAATAAAATACAATATTTATTAGGGATTATACTAGTTTAGTTAATATTTATAATCATATATAATATTTTCGGGAATTTAAATTAACTTGGTATTTCATATTTATCATTATATATATATATATATATATATATATATATATATATATATATATATATATATATATATATATATATATATATATATATACATTACTTATGAATAAAAAATATATCTTTTCTAGTATTTCTTTTTCTGCACAAAATTATTTTTATACACATCATATGCGCTTAACCACAAACATCGTACTTGTGGGTTCGAAGTCTGCTCTTATTGAATAAATAAAATTGTAAAATATTTGTAAATTGTACCGATATGATTTCATGATTTGTAAGATGTTTTTTGATGTATTTATTATGTTGAAACCCAGAGTAACTGTAATAACTGATGGGACAACAATCTGGCCACCATTTCCAATTGCCTATAACGTTGTAAATAAATATTGTCACTATTCCTGGTCGTTTTTTGGCGTATATATATCCATTATAAAATTGAGGAGTCTACACAACATAATGCTTAAAGCGAAACTGATCTAAAGGTCACATAACCAAGATTAAAATGGTAGCTGAAATTTTGCCTCACGCTCGGACATTTTAAATTAAATTAAAAATTAATTATACAAGTCCATCAAATTATATAACTTAAAAATTTCACGAAGCATACATATCATAAAACAAAAATATTCTTAAAATAGCTTGGATTTGTTTGAATGTTAGGAAAATTACATAAACTTTCCTGGATACGCGTTATACAGGCGTGTTTTTGGGCGATGTAAAAAAGTATTTCG